>JAGDQP010007177.1:0-68658 GCA_022664845.1 Lepisma saccharinum
ATATGTATATATTCTTTTAAGAAAGTAGTTGATTGGTTCATTTCATATTGCATGCAAAATTTTAGAAGAGAACGTATGAACCCAATTCACATTATACGTTGACAACTTCTATTACAGATATGTTTATTTTTGTATGAAAACGAACACACAGAAACAAAAAAAAATCCAGTTTTAGTTTACAAAACAAAAATTGTTGTTTCGTAACATTACCTACTTTTTATTACGCAAAGTGTATTTGTATCAAATTATTTAATTTTTTCACAACGTGCTCAGAAATAATTTATTCTTAATGGAAGAATAAAGTTTACCTAGGTCTATGCTGAAGGATGAATATGCAAAACTGTGTATCCACTACTGCCTTAATTAGGCACATTTGGATCAGACCGAATGGATGATGATCGGAGAATTGGTGGAATGAAGAAACGGGAGGAAACAAAGGAACCCTGAGGAATCCCACGCACACCATTTTCGTTCACCACAAAGTCCACATGGCAGGAGCCGGGATCGAATCGGTGTCCCTACTACTGGTGAGTGCTCTACCAATGAGCGATCGTGACTCTAAAATAGCTTTCATAGTTTATAGAATTTACTGTCATAAGATGTTCCCAAATTGATAGTACAATTTTGAGAGCTCAAAACTCTTAACTGAAATGAATTCAAATATATCATAGATAACTTAAATCGTGGAACATTTCGTTTTGGAGATGTAGCGTGGAAAAAAGCAAGCAATTGTGGTTATAAAATTTGCGGTTCCTTAGGAAGGCAAGAAGGTTCAGACGCCATTTTTGAAGGAAAGCTGATACGTAGAAACATTGTGAATAGCTTCTTTCTCGAACTTAATTACGGTGTAAACACCTCCGAAACCACTTCATTCATTGTGTACCGATGAAAGTAACGTAGAAGTTTCCTACATGTTGACTTTCTTTGGTAAAATATACCATAAGTAACGCTATATCTTCTTTTCTGTTCAAAACTATTCCAATTTGATGTAATTGTCCACTTTTTCATGGCTATCTTCCGTAGCGAATACCACATATTTGTGAATTTTACTTTAGTATTTACTGGCTAACATATATCTGAAAAGGAAAAACTAACTTAGTAAGTGTGTGAGTGCCGCAAGTTATTTAAACCATTTTTTATTTAAATAAAAAAAAATCAACAATTTGTTTTTAATAATGATTTTTTGAACCCTGTCTTTAGGCACCTTTGGCTCAGGCTGAGATAACAGAGAATCTTGCTACATTGTTTGAAGATACCATCAGCAACGTACCATTTTCCTTATGTAACTGAGGAAATTCCCTGATAAAAGCTTTCATAAACCCAAAACCCTACCAGCTAATCTACGGCCGCCCAGTTTAAATGATATATAACTGCTTTAAGTTGATTTGATAAAACTATTTTAATAATGTTTCAAGAACAGAAACAAGTTTTATAATTTACTATTTCTGTCCTACTAACAAGCGTACGATAGGAATTCAAAGGCTTTGTTGGCAATTTCGTTCTACTTTCCTTTGAGACAGAAATATGGGTCGTAAGGGCAGTGTTCTAATAATCATTTTTAAAGACAACATTCGCAATTTTGACTTGTTCTGAACTAGAATATCTCAGAAATAAACTACCAATAGAAAATTACATGCTGTGATGCTGTGTTTGCATACTGAATAGCAATCCGTAAGGTAAGAGGTTGTGATCTTTTTTTAAAGAAAAACCATGAATTGCATGTTATTATTATTAGTAGTAGTAGTGGTAGTAGTAGTACTTGAAAAATATTTAAATAGGAATGTAATATTAGGATTAACGTAGAATAAATTGATGCTTAATATTTAAAAGTTGATTTCCTGATTCAATCCTCTTGCAATCGCTGTGCGGACATTTTTCATATATATTTCTAAAATGAGTTTCTCAGGGCTTGTAGGTTTGGTTCGAATGACGAATTTCTGAGTATGTAGCAGGCAGCTTCCACAGATAACCACCGTGTCCCAAGTCTATTCCAGTGTGGGCTACAAACGGCTTTCGTAGAATATATGTAGAGCTATGACTAATATAAAGTATTCCGGAGCGTTTCAGCTACCTGGAATATTTTATAAATTAAAACTCTAAACAAATGAAATACATTAATTCAAAAGCTAAGTGGACATTAACATATCTTATATAATGAATTCTTTCTCTTTCAAGTAACCCAGACATAACTATTTATATTCAAAGGTACAATAAGTATTTGCGATCCATTAATAAGCAGATAAAGTAAATTACCGCAATTCCTACAGAATGATTTATGACAACGTAGATTTGCAAAACATATTACTATGCTCTTATTTAACTCTTTAATTTGTACCAACAAAAACACAACACATGTTTTATATTACAAATCCACATTAGAACTGCGGTGACATCTATTGAGCACCTCAGGAAACATCTCAATAGCATGCAACCCACGACGCATTTACGAAATTGCTTATTAAACAGCTTATGAACCTTTCCAAAACTAATAGTTCATTTGTTATTAGTGAAATATAATATACATAACAATATAAAACAATTATACATTGAATGTAATATATGCATAAGCTATAGGTAGATCATAACATAGCAATAAGTGGTGCCATAGCATTATCCCCCAAATGCGTAAAAAAAGAGAAAAACAATGAATTAAAGTTCATTAAATTTTATGAAATTATAACATATAAATACAGATATTACATATATATGTTATCATTCAATTCATTTTTTATAAATTTTTCAATCGTAATATTTCATTATTTTATTTTAAATGGTTTAATATAAAACAAAAACAATTGAAATTTGTAGTAGTTATCCTATACATATATGTATCGGTTTAAAACATTTTGGCACAATCTCAATAGTGTATCATGGTTTTGTATTGCTTAATTATCTACACTCATATATTATTAATATTTCCATTTTACGTAGTAGTTTGAATAGTTCCTTGTTATAGTAAAACATATTTAAATATCGTTATTTCTGATTCACTTGAATCTAATAATATTCAATTATCTATGTTAGGTATATCTGTATTAATCAATGTTGATACTTGTTTAGTTTAACGTTTCAACAAAGTAAGTAATGTATTCCTGTAATAGGTAATCGACAAGTTTCCTTTTCCCTAATACGTTTTCATATCTTTTCACGATAAACATTTTCAGCTTTCTCTCAGATTTCTTTTTTTTTTCTGAAATACCATTCTCTGTAGATCTTTTTCATATCGATTCTTCGTGAAACATTAGTCTTACTTTTGGTCTTACCTCTAAGAAAAATTTACTAAAATTAATCATCTCAAATTCCTTTGCACTTATCTTGCAGGAAATAACATGTGTATACTCATGATCAAACTGATTATTTAATTAGCTATGTGATCTACTTAGGGTTTTCTGGTTTGGGAAACTTTTCGTCATCGATATTTGCTGTTTATACAATACAGTATTCAATTTTAAAGGGTCCCTGGATCGTGGTTGTGGTGCTTTATCTTTTCTAGATTTTCTTGATTTTCGAAAAAGTCTACCTTTAAAAAATGCTCCCTCTTTTCGTTTTGCTCTATATATTTTAAAACAAATCTTTCTTTTTCCGTTTACTCTTTAATCATTAATTGTGTCTTTTCCCTTGGAGCTCCGGTGATAATTTCTTTTTTTGGCTTTCCTCAACTTGAACACATTATGTTGTTCAAAGATTTCCCTTTTCGCAAACGCATTTTTACTGTTCATGACCTTTTCCTTACTACCAATTCCCATATCAACATTCTCTGTAATTATACTTTCTTTATAGTCCTTTTGTTTAACTTCACTGACATGATACGACTCCTTTTGACAACAAAACAACTTCTGGTTCACATTCGTATCTACCTCACTCTGCTTCAATATTGCATTGGCTTTCCACAAAGATTTTCTTTTTCTGCCTCTACTACCTCGTTTGTGTTTACGGATTTCATTTTCCACTAGTTTCCGTTGTACAGAAGTACTATCTTGAACCATATTCATTCATTCTTCTACAGGTAACGTTGTATCAGAACACTTAACAGAAACTAGCCATAATCTTCTCTTTAGCAGTTACTAACTGTTTTATATTTTGTTCATCTTGCATTAGGCTTTTCCGGTAAGAACAAATTTGAGTACACTCACTCTCTACATTAATATAGTCAATATTTTTCATAACATTTCCAATTAACCATTCTTCCTCTTTCGATTCATTATACATAACTCGTACTGTTATACTTTGTTTCGAAATTAATGACATCACAGAGTATTCATTTTCTTTTCCATTCTCTTCGACAATATTGGATGTTTTGACATCTTTAATTGTAGCAATTATACAATGCTGAATATTCATGTCTAAATCTTGCACTGATTGACATTGTTCTAAATTGGATACACAGTCTGGTGAGCAACTTTCAATTGTCTTATCAATAATATCAAACTTTGGATCAAAAGTCTCTTCCAAACGTTGCCCTGTTTTTTCATTAGTATTTTACAACTCTTCGAAATCTAATTTCCTTCTTTTTTCATTTCTTTCAGAATACTGTTGAACCTTTTTCATCATGTGGAATATTTTATCCAAAGTAACTTGCTCACCTTGATCATTAATACCTTCTCGTCTGTTGGAGTTTTCCATCTTAGGAGTATTACTTAATTGATCCGTATCGCCCTTTTCTCCTTGTAGTCTATATAATTTTCGTCTATGTTGTTTCTTCACCTGCATTTCCATTTCATTTTCAGACTCTGTTGCATCATCAACGTCACTACCTGACATACTTCTATTCGTGCCACACGTTGGGCGCTATTATAATAAAAAAATATTTCAATAAGACTATAATGGTACTAACGTAGAATATAAGTAATCCCTAATACTTAAGAGTATTAGGCATTAATACTCTTATAATACAGAAGAGTTGCTTTCCTGATTCAATCCACTTGCAATCGCTGTGTGGCCACTTTTCATATATACTTCTAAAGTGAGTTTCTCAGGGTTTGGTTCGAATGACGAATTTCTGAGTATGTAGCATGCAGCTTCCACAGATAACCACCGTGTCCCAAGCCTATTCCAGTGTGGATACAAATGGTTTTCGTAGAATATCTGTAGAGCAATAACTAATATAAAGCATTCCGAAGCATTTCAGCTACCTGGAATATTTTATAAATTAAAACTCTAAACAAATGAAATACATTAATTCACAAGCTAAGTGGACATTAACATATCTTATATAATGAATTCTTTCTATTTCAAGTAACCCAGACATAACTATTTATATTCAAAGGTACAATAAGTATTTGCGATCCATTAATAAGCAGATAAAGTAAATTACCGCAATTCCTACAGAATGATTTATGACAACGTAGATTTGCAAAACATATTACGATGCTCTTATTTAACTCTTTAATTTGTACCAACAAAAACACAACACATGTTTTATATTACAAATCCACATTAGAACTGCGGTGACATCTATTGAGCACCTCAGGAAACATCTCAATAGTATGCAACCCACAACACATTTATAAAATTGCTTATTAAACAGCGTATGAGCCTTTTCAAAACTAATAGTTCATTTGTTATTAGAAAAACATAATATTAATAACAATATAAGACAATTATACACTCAATGTAATAAATGCATAAGCAATAGGCAGACCATAAGACAGCAATAAGTTGTGCCATAGCATAGTATCATTATTACATTGAAGCATTTTTTAAATTCCTAAATATGGTGTAATTAAAGATAATGTCATTTGTGAAATGAAAATAATTTGAACAAAACATGCTTTTGACGAAATAACATTGCTTTCGAAAGGCTGGAATTTATTCTATAAAAAATTTAATTTCTTATTTTCCGGGTTAAATATCCAATGTTATGTGATTTAAAGAATAATATCACCAAATAATTATAGATTAGAATTATTTGTATTTACTGGAAGTTTTCATATCTAACTAGGTTTTACTTGAGCAACAATGTATAATAGTATTTTAAGAAATAGTAAATTAAAGAATTGTAGTGGTTAGAACATGAGCGTGAGAAATTGCTTATGTGATCAATACTGCTGAACAAACGTTGAAATTATCGCAACTAAGATATAAAGGGTATTGCAACACAACTGAAAATATTTTGGTAATTACTACAGTAGACGTCCAGAGGTGGTAGTTATTGAAAATCACAAACTTTCCTGCGTCAATATAAGAATGCAAAATCAGGTAAGAAAACTACATAAAATAGAAACTAATGAAGTTGTATTCCATATAAGAGCAGTACGTATCATAGAAAATAACGAAGCCTTATTCCACATGTAAGACTAGCAATTACGAGTTTTGGAAGATTGTATGTAAGTTAAGGAAATGGATTAATCATAAAACTATCGTATCCACATTTTGTAAGAAGAAAGTGCGTTTGACTAACTTTTAAAAGTCACTGTAAATTTTCCTAATTTGTTCTGAACCAAGATCAAAGAATTGGAGATTGGAACTTTGAATCAATGATATTCCCTGTATATTTAACTTTTTTTCTCCGAAGTCCTTCTCACAAGTTTTCTCCGAACTTTCGACGAGACCACAATGGCTGAGGGAGAAAGAGAAGTCGTAGCATGTGACTGAGCACAGGAAACATGCAACGAATCTCGCTCGCCGCATGTTGCTACTACTGTTGGTGGAGGAGTTTTGATGCTCTTCATCAATCAATTGGCAAAGTGCACAGGGAGAGAACCAACACAAAAGTTGCAAAAACGAAAAAAAAAAATTAGCAAACAAGAAGAAAAGCGAAAAAAGGAAGTTTTAAGAAGGAGGAAAAACAGGAAAAGAATGATGCTACAAGTTTCCTTTTTTCTCTTAAACTTTAGGTACTTTACTTTTTCTCTCAGACTATTCTTGTGAAAAGACTCAAACATATAGAGGCAAGTTATTCCCCAATGTCAGTCTGCACTACATACCAGTCAATCTTCTAAATAATCTCCTCTTCTTCACAAGTTACTCTTCTTTTTCTCTCTTACATCACTATTTTCTCTTTCCTCCATTTCGTGGTTTTCCTCCGAACCCTCTCTCAAAGGGTGGAATGAACCCTTCTCAGTAAAGATCATTCACTTAATGACTTGAAGTAGCAAGAACTGACATTTGTCACTGTCTATTGTTGAACACAAGAGAAAAACGAAACGGTGGATGAAAACGAACTGATAGAAAATGATGAATACACTGATTGTTTGACGTGTATTGAGACAAATAGAATAAACGTGTGTATGTCGGAAGGAGTTGGGAAAGAAAAAGCAATAGGGTAGATACACCAGTAGTCGCCATCTTAAGGAAACATTTCGTCTTTTTGAAGTGTACCGACTTACCGATTTTGATAATTCTATTTCGATCCTCCTGCTACGTGCATAAGATACAACAAACATGTCAATACACGACCATATATAGAAAGATTCGAACTATACAATTTTTGTGAACACTTTGTCTCCGCACTAGTAGTCACAAATTGGGTAAAATCAGACTTCACCAGTGGTCGCAGGTTTATGCACTAGTAGTTGTCACTGAAACCAAACTAAACTGAACTGACTTTTTATTACAATTACGAACAAATTTCGAAAATAGATAGTTTTGTCATTAAAAAAAAATTCAATTTGATAAAACAATAAGCTGTACTTTGAGAATTTACGTAAAAACAAATAACATTACTTATTTTTTTACAAATTTATAGATTCAACATCCGGTTCGGTACTGAAAAGCTTCTATGATGTATAAGGTCATGCTGCCTTTATTACCGCTGCTACTAGATCACACACACACACATGCAGTGGCGGGTCCAGTGAGCATGGCCTAAGCGCCCACCCCCCAGGAAAAGTCATTGCACAGAGGCTGATCATTTCAGCATTCATTCTACAGTGAAAAACACCTCTGACTACATCATTGTTTTGGCAAGACAAAATACTAATAAGACGGAAGACAAAATAATAATCCGCCTGCATTACATTGTCATACTTCTCGGGCTTTTGACCCTATTATTAGTCACTATCATGACTGACCAGAAAAGACATCATCTTTTACCACAGTCAGTTCCAAACGTAACCACGATCATTCATCCTCCTCAGTCTCAAGATCTTGATCACGAAACAACTCACGTCGCAGCAGTTCAGCGCTAAACAAGAAATCTCACACCATGAGCAACACAGAATACGACAACAAAAGAGCAATGCACATCAATAACAAGGACGACTTTCAAGAACTTCCACCCACGCATTCTTTTCTTCTCACCAATTTCGACGATAAGTTTATAAATCCTAAGCCCTTACTCAAACAGTTCACAAAGTATCTGTCACGTGATCTGTCACAACGTATCATTCAAACTAGAAACGGCATTATCATACAATCTCATAACCGAAACCTAGCTACCAAAATACGCAACCACCATAGTTACGAAATCTTTGGAAAATCAGCCTCTCTCACACGACCAGAAAGGAAACCACCAAAGCAAACACCACCGCCTCGTCGCCAACTTACTCTTTCATTCGTCGTTGGAGGATTTGAACCCACAATCACCGACAGTGAAGTAAAATCAGAACTAAAACTCGAAGGCTATTCCATCATCAAATGCATTTGTATCAAAACCAGAACCGTCGAGGCTAGCTTCATGATACTTGTTCTCACAAATAATCAAGAAACTACCGATGATCTCTTGTCAAATGGCGCTCTTATCTATAAAAAGCGATGCCGAGTCGAACCTTCACATTTATTACCAGATTCATTACCACCACTTCCGATTCGATATGAAAAGTGTCAAACGTGTAATGATCATCCTACTTCTAAATGCTCCAATAACATCAAGTGCGGTTTCTGTTCAGAGTCGTACCTCACAAAATCATGCACAAGCCTGCAAAGACCTTCAAAATGCACAATCTATGGTGAAGCACATCCCACCTTCAGTTACAAGGGTAAAGCACGAGACAGCTGAACCTACTACACCTGAACTCTTCGTCCTGATCCGCACAACTGATACTACTGCACGAACTACCAGGCCAGTCACTTCCATCTACCAAACGATCATCGTTGACCAAGCTCTCGCTTTCTTCGCTCTTACTCTTCAAAATATTCATCGATTTGAACAAATCCAATACGCATCCAAATCAACCTTAAATGTTAGCTTGAACGCAACCTATTCCGGTCCGTACGTTTATTTATATGCTTAGGAATAGCAGTGTATACCAATCTTAACAACATCTCATAATTTGATTATGATTATTATAGCCTAGACGTTTTTGTTCCAATCTTGCCTGCAAAGTCCTGCAAACCCAGGCCCGCACCATCCCGGCCGGCCCGTGCAGACCACTACTATTAAAATAAATTTGCTGCTATTAAAATAAAGGAAAAATATTTGCTATGATGATACCCGACCGATGTTTTCTGTTAGGTAATTATCCTAAAAGCTCGGGAAACTGAGCAGTAAAGAAAAAGAAAGAACTAAACGGGGTGGGTAGTGGTCTGCACGGGCACAATATAAAGCACTGAGAGAGTCTATGTTGGCAAGTAACACACTTACCAGTGTTCCAGCCTATTTTCTATATTTTTCATTAATTCAGTCATTGCAGCACCAAACTTGGCATCAACATTGTTTGACTCATTAGGAACATACTACGGATGTTCCCGCTCCCCACGAACCCATTGTCAGTGTTACCAGTTCATGCGAAAAATACATCTCCTGAACCATAAGGTGTAGAGACATGCATATCATTCGAAAAGTAGTCAAAGTGAACGTTCAAGAACAAAGAAAAGTTCTCGGGGTTAGAGGGGCTTGCCCCCAACTACTTCCCTAATAGTTGAAAGTTCCCTAATAGTTCCCTAAGCGTTTCACTACGGGGAAGGGCAAAATACAATACGAACAATGGTATGCATAAGCAGAGCCGAAACAGTCTTGATCGGTGTACTAGTTCAGTGTTGCCAGCACATTTGTTTGAAAAAGATCAATTATTTAAGTTGCTTCCATTCAGCTACACTTATATGCGCCAAACTTGGCATAAAGGTCAATCGGCACAAATACTGTGGATTTTCCTAAACCTAAGCACTGCAGTTGTCACTGTTGCCAGTGCATTTAATAAATGTTCATGTTTCCGTGGCTAAAATGCTATCAAGGGACCGAAGTCTTCGTCATTGTTACTAGAATCGCAACTCTAATTTATAATATGGTTTTCTTCCAGAGAAAATACCTACACAGGACTGGTACGTCGGACTTGGACTCTGACTGTCCAGGACAATTTATTAAACTCGGGCAGTAGCATTCGGGAGGTCGTGGGTTCGATCCCAGCGGCCGACCATTCTTACTGTAGTTTTTGCAGGTGTTTTACTCAGTCACACCAGGAAAATACCGGGATAGCAGCTTTAACATAGGTCCTGGCCGTCATCTTCCCGAATGCTCTTCCCTCCCCTTTCCCAACCTGAGCCTAAGATGTCAAAAGGCCGTAAATAAAGTTCAAATTCGGACAGTAAGATATCCGTACATCGTAAAGTGCGAGTCCGACGAGAAACCCTATGATTTGGTTGACTTATTGTCACGGGGTGTCCGGCTAGTTTTGAACATATACAGTATATTAAAAGAACAGAAAATTTTATTCACCAGAAACTTTGTTTCCGTAGCACTTTACCATCAAGAGTAGTTGCTCAAAAACATTTAATTGTCTCTTTTTGTATACACTTTTTTTTTTTACCGCGCAGCGCTGAATTTTTCTCCTCGTTTCGTGCTGCGAACAGAACACATCTGAAACTCCTGCTGTATTAATTACGCTTGAATGCACACATATTGCTGTGTTGACTCTCTTGTAAGGGAATATTTTTTGTGAACATAATTACATTTTTTAGTTATTTACCTTTTACTATTGAAGCTATGTTTGTATTTGTATATTTATTTCAATGAGACAAGCTGTCTTCAACATTTGTTGTGTGTTCTGGTTTATTTCATCTCACAAAATTCAAACTTTTATGAAAAATGACAAACATGTTACAAGCAACCTATGAACTTAGCATGCTCATCCTTTTTTTTAAATGAAATACTGTAAATGCGATGACTGAGTATGACAGGGAAGAAAGTTGCCTCAGGAACTTTTATTGAAAACATTGTATATTCACCATTTCTCCGTACAGGAATATACGCATGCGTTTGGATCCATCCAGTAAAATCTACTCGAAGTTCGAGTTGGAACAGGTTCACTAATGTAAAGTAAAAATTAAGGTTTTCGATAATACTTGAACGTTATATAATAACATCATGAAGTTGCACCCGAAATTGACATTTACATAATTTTAAGCGGTTTCTAGAGACTCAAATTTCCTGGCGAACACATTTAACAAAAGAAAATGTCGAACGACCTCATAAACTGATTCACAATTTGCTCAATTATTTACGTGTACAAAATCTATTTGAATTATGACATCCGGATACCGTAGTATGTGACTGAAAATATCGCCAATTTTAATGACGTTTTAAAAAAATTAAAATATTATCTACAAAGTATATACACCATGTGTAATTGTGTATATAAAGTTCAAAATTAAGACTCACTCACTCAACAGAATAATCTACAGATCTCAGTGTTAATATTATATGAAGTTTGAAATTTTACAAGGGATTTGACGAAATTAACCCTCCGTTTGTCAATGTTGCCAACAGAAAAATATTCTAAATTCTTCTACAGCGTTCATCGTATCTACACTGAATTTTACAAGAATACTCTTCGGCACTATAAGAAAACGACTGACTGTGGGGATAAAACCTTCAGTAACTACACCAGTTGTAAGTTTTGCTAAACCACAATAGTCCATCAGCTAGGGTGGCGGGTTGTCCTAACCTCAGCACACAAAACGTAACTTTGCAGGGAGTAGAACCTATGGAGGTCGAAACAGGTTGTTTCCAATCCTAGTAGGGTAGATTTTCCAAGATAGTGTCCAAAATACAAATGGCCGCTGCAAATCTACATAAATTCACAATTATCATTCTTTTCACACATTTAGAGCGATTCTACAGAAGATTTCATTCTCTTCAAACTTGTAGGTCCATTGAAGAAGAACCCCCGACCTGTAGAAGAAGGAACCTTATAATCCCGCTAAATCCATCTGTCTGTCCGCCCGTCTATCGGTGCCAGAAATTAAAACTCAGGAAGCACAAAGAATAGAGAAGTGCTTGAAGTGTTGTTGGTAAGGTATTGGGTAATTTTGCTCAGAGCCGCTGGAATAGCCCTATTTGGTGCAATGCTTCAGTGTGGTCAACCCATTTTAAAATCAATTCTTCAAAATGGTTCAATTCAGTTAGACGTTTCTTAACTAAACTTGGCATGAACATTATTAGACATAAATTGAAATAATGTGGGTGTATATGCTCCCAAACATCCCACTTGCCAGTGTTGCATGCTTACTTTCTATAGAGATTTTTTTTTAAATTTGCTTCTATTACGTTTGACATTGCAACACAAAACATGTCATAAACATTATTCGACATCATTAAAACACACTGGGTGTCAATGTGGCCAACAGTGTCCAAAACTATATCTTGTGAACCCCTAGGTGTAGAGATGTAGTTGTAGTGTCGTTGGAAACGTCTTGCATTGATTAATTCAAAGCCCTGAGACCATCATGATTAGGCACCGCTGTTGCCAGTGTTGCCAACCTATTTTATAAAAATGACTGCTTGTAAGCCTTAAATCATATGCTTCTATACGATGCACAGCGATACAATTTCACAATTATATCTCTTGTCACACGTTTACAGTCGCACATAAAATTTCACTCTCTTCAAACTTACTTCTAATCAAATTTCCCTTTCAGTGGTACATGTCTGATTCTAGATATTCCAGGCCGAGATTCAAAAGTTTATGTTTGCTTGTAACTTATCAAATTGGATACAGATACTTTTAACAAAATTGGATACAGTACTTTCAACATCTTAATACTAATAATTCTTAAAACTAAAAGGACTGTTTAACAGTTAATTATTTAAATTCTACATTTAGCAAACATCTTCATATCTGTTTCCAAGAAGCTAAACTTTGTCGCAGTAACTTGTAAATACTTTGTTTCCAAACTTGTATTTAACAACAGTCCATCTTCAGTAATTGACAACTTATATTTCAACAATATGTGGTATCTTATGTAACATTTGAAAATAATTTCTACACTTTAAAACCTTTTCTTACGGTTGTATTGTTCTTCAACGTATGTACGTACGTATGTATGTACGTCCATATTAAATAGTGGTACTGTTTGAAAAACATTTAATCTTAGTCTTTGAATGAAATTCTATAGTTCAAAACATTATCGTATGAATCACTTCCTCTTCTTGAATAAAACTCGGTCTTTCAACAACAAAGGTTTCGTTACTCGATTATATATTAAATCATTTTTCTTCTGTATTGGTTCCTTCATCTTCTTATCATATTTACAATATTTCTAAATATCTTCATGTTTGTTAATAAATGGCTGCATAAATAACCAAATCTTCTTTCAGGCAGTAGAGTCATCTTGATTGTAACAATGTCCTCATCTTCTAATCCTGTTTAATCTATCTTCACGATACTACTCCAACATCTACTCTTTAAGATCAAATTCGAGTTTAGCCTTACGCTTGTTGAAACTGCCTTTACTTCCTTTCATGTATCTGCCACTACATGCTGGCAGATATTTTCTGCTGGCTCAACTTCTTTCATTTCTTGTTCCGTTGTTTTCACCAGAACTTTCTCATCCTTAACTTAATTTGGCTTGTTACTTTCTTCCGCACACTCTTTTTTACCTTAGATACTCTGTGAAACCTTGTATTTCTTGATTTGTGTTAACAATTATATCTTAAAGATCTGTGTTTCATTATCGATCAATATTTTACATTTATGATCTTCGTTTTCTTTTCTATTAATGGTAATCTGATTCTGTTCAATTTGTTGTATCGCTGTCTACAACTATTTTATTTTATCATCAAGTTCTTGTTTAAATCCTTTGAAGTGAACATTCTGTAATGAAATTTGAGTATTATTCTGTTTTACATCTGATGATTTCTTTTCTGGTATAAGAGTAAAATCCTCATTAATAGTAACACTCTTGACTTTGTTATATTTAACCTGTAGCATCCTAAGCCTCCATCCTTGGGATAATCTCTTCAAACCTGGTCTACTTAGAATTATATTTGGTAATGTATAACTGCTCACAAGAGACTCTAATAACTGTACTTCTGTTTCATACATAAAAGAAATAATAACTTTTCCGTTAATTTGGATGCGTGCCTGACGATTATTTCTGTATATTTTCATTTCAAAACTCAACTACTGTACAATGCACTAACTATTTCTTCAAGAATGTATTATTGAGAGTCATGCAATTTAGAGCTGCGCTTCTAATAACAATCGCGTAGGCTCCGGTCCCTTTATAGCATTTAAGGCTCACAAACATTTATTTTTATAAAATCAGTTGTCAACGCTGACAACTAGGGTCTGATCATGACGGCTAAAGCAGCTTTGAGCTAGTTAAACAAGACCTCTCTAATAACACAACTACATCTCTACACCTTGTGGTTCATAAGATATAGATTTGGATACGAGCTGTCTATAGTGACAACGCACAGTATGGGAACGGGGACACACACAGTATGTTTTTATTTTGTTCAATAATATTTATGTCAAGTTTGTAGCTTCAGCGTCTAACGTAATAGAAGCAAATTAAAATATAACATTATAGAAAATAGGTTGGCAACACTGGCAATTGGGATGTTTGGGAGCGTAGACACCTACAATATTTCCCTCTTGTGACGAATAATGTTTACGCCCAGTTTGGTTCAGAAACGTTTAACTGAATTGAACTATTTTGAACAATTGATTTTAAAAAAAGGAATTGGCAATACTGAACCATTGTACCAATAAGATGTGTTCCAGTGGCTTTGAAGACACACCTACATTGGAAAAGAACAATATATCAAAAAGAAAAAAATGAATACTGGATGTATTTCTCACACAGAAATAACAATATCAAACACTCTATGAACTCTTCAGTTTTAAGTCAACCCACGACCCACGGAACGGCAAGCTTCTAAATGCAAAATTAATTACCACGGAATTAATCTTTATAAAATGGTATCGTAAGTAACTCCAAAAACAATAAATGTTCAACTTGTAACACCTCAGCTATTTTCTTAAACATATTCCCTGCTTCCCAGATAAGCCAACATCACACTATACAATACTAACCTTATAAGGACCAAAAATAGAAGAATAGTCATCTAACTCTTTAAATGAGTTCAAAATATTATTCCAATCAAATAAATTAGGTATTTTTACTATTAAATCTCTTTCATCCTTCCAATCCATTTGTTATTTCAGGATTGTGTAGCTGGGCTCATGAAAACAATAAAAAAATAGGTCAAAATCCAAATTCAAATTCAACTAATCTAACTCACATTTAATTTTAAATAAAAACTTTGCCACTTGGGTTTCCTGGGGGTCTGCCTGGTGCGTGCCGTTTTGGGCTTGTGCAATTACAGGTTCTACCTTCCCAAATAATTACACAAATTTAGATTTACTCAAAGGACAAAAGTGGCCTAATTTTGCCAGAAGTCCCTCCTGGTGGCCCTGCGTGCCAGTAATTTACTAATCTCGCCCGTACTCCCTGCAAAGTTGCGTTTTGTGTGCTGAGGTGAAAACAATACAACTAAATTTGCCCCTGGGCTGATGGATTATAACAGATTCACTCGATCACTGAATCATCAACGAAACTCAGTAACTAATGTAGACAGAGCTCTGAAATTTTCATACAGTCTTTCCCCATCATATGGAGCTCCACTAAGAACATATTTTACGAAATCCACCCCCCTCCCGGTTGTCAGTGTTGAGAATTAAAAACAAATCTCTTCAACCAAATTCTTCTCTCTTCTTCACGACATTTTGCACAAAAATCTTCGGTACCTTCAGAAAACGAAAGTGGGGTTAAACACTTCACCAAGAACCCAAGTTGTGAGCTGTGCCAACCCATACCTGATTTACTCATTCAGGATACATGAAAAGAACTCAATGATTAATGTGAATAGAAGCTGTAACATTTTTAATACGATTTTGTTTCTTCGTCATACAGATTTCTCTAAGGAAGAATTTGATGAAACTCGCCCTCGGTTGTCAGTTTTGTCAACTTTTTTAACCATTAAATTCTTGCAAAGACTTGGCCTGAGTTAAACATGCCAAAAGACCTTCGAAAAATTCAAACTTTTTGGAATTACTTCCATTCCGGATTACCTGTAAAAGAGTACTGCTTCCCAGAGATATCCCATTCAGGTATAGATGTCTCTAAATGCGAATGTTTGAGAGAAGTACTTTATGATGTTGCTAAATTGGATAGAAAAGTTATTGAGGAGGAACCACGTCTAACCTAAAATAGTGACTTCCTAACCTGCCCGCAGTGCAGCCTAGGAGGTTTAGTGTTAGCCAGAAAAAAATAAATGAGGAAGGGATCAAAAGAATTAGTTCAAAAGACAGGAATATCATTTTCCTAAATACCCCTGGATGGAAAGGTATCCCCTTCACTACACTTCTGTTATTATCTGTTCACACAGGCATTGTTTCTTTTGTAAAACTCTTCAACTGTATAAGATAAAGCAACATTGTCGCATACGAGTGGAGGGAAAGTATTGGACAGAACACTACCGGATACAAGAAAGCATGAAAACAGTAATGGGAGGCGTAACTGTTTAACTATTCGAAGATTTTCGTCAAACCTTGCCAATTATATCAAGAGGACCTAGATAGAGCAGATGAAGTTGAAGTTTATCATTCATTTGGTGGAGACGAAGATTCAGAAGGATTGCAAATTTACTATTTAAAAATTGGGAATTGCAAAGTAACCAACAGTATGAAAACGTCAATTATCAGTTAATTTGCCCTGTAATATAAAGGCTTTAATACAAAGGATTTATCCAAATATAAAAATATCTCATTAAGCAAGCCTCTTCTCTCATTAAAAGAACATGTCATATACATTGTGTGCGAGTATATAAGATTTGTTACTGTTTTTATTGACTTGAAAAATTCTAAAGCAATTAGACGAAACATTAATATTTTTTTGTATTGTTCATCATTACGTATTTGTAGTGGACGTAGCTCAAATGAAGTTAATAATGTTCTACTAAATAATCTTCCTTGAGATCTACAAATCAACGGATACAGTTGAACAGCCACTGTACACTATCCAGCGGAATTTTTAAATATACTAAATCCATAAAGCTTGCCTGCACACTGCAACTAAAAGTAGGCTTGACAATAATGTTGTACGAAGAAATTTGAAGCCTCATGAACTTTGAAAGGAACAAACTGAAAGTAAGAGTCCATCACAAAAACTTCATTGAAGCAATTGAAATTATTGGAAATAGCGAAGACGAATCAATTCTCATACCACGTATCCCACTTATTTTATCCGATTATCCTTTGCGTTTAAACTTATACAATTTCCCACACAAGTAACACTATGGAAGCTGGAATGGCTCTAAGAGAGAAATATCTTTCGCGTATCCACTTATACGTTTGTTAATGTTCTAGAGCGAGCACCGTGGGCACGGTCACAACCACCTATCACTGACTGTTTGTCCACTACGAGGACACTTCGTTCAACACTTGTGAAAGTATATTCCAAACGAATGGAATGGGTTCGGCCGGTAATGATTTTAACCTGATAAAATATCTGAATCTGCATAGCCTATATAGTACCAGTCGTCAGTTATCGCTACCGAGCGACTGTAGCTCAATTGGTAGAGTATTTGTCCGCATTCGGAAGTTCGGCCAGGACTGGACATCCGGACTGGGGGTTTCCAGAGTTTTCCTAAGTCCACTAGGTGAATTCCGGGATGCTACCTACCTACAATGGTATACTACAATGGCCCTGCCGCTACCTTCCGCATCCCTTTGACCTTTCTCACTACTTAGGCAATCATGCACGTAGTACATGCACGTCGACCGACATTGGGCAGATCTCTTTCTATGTCGTTCGACATTTCGATATTTGCCAGACGTCGGCCGACAGGATATATATATGCAGGATTTTAAAACATGACTAAATAAATAAACAAATAAAATTAACTTTTCATAAGGTAAGATTAACAAAATTACTTGACTTGGTTAGTTTTTAATCCTGCGTACGTTTGTTTCCTCCAAAATGTTGGAAATACTGACAACCACAGTAATTTTCTATTAAGACTATAGCTCTATTAAGACTAACTATGAGTGGACCATGGATTTAGATAAAGGCGACGGATCGACTGGTCCATTACAATTAAGCTGGGTCAACTTGATGCCGGGTTTCGATTAATCTTGTCTGGTGAATTGGGATTTACTTGCGTCTCATTGGATGGCTTATGCCTGGGTGTGTGGAAGCAAAGAATAGATGAAGATAGGAGGAGAGGAGGAAGATTGGAATAATTTAAATAATGTATTGTACGGAACGTGATGTTCAGTTGTTTTTTTTAATAAATTTCACCTTCCAGCTGATCATGGCTTGTGCTGGCTTCAATTTCGGACCACTAGAAGTATATCCGTCTCCCATAGCGAGATCCATGTGCGGACGAAACAGTCTTGATTGGTGCAGGGAATCAGGGTTGCCAACCTATTTTCTATAAAATTATATATTTTTTAAATTGCTACCATTACGTTAGTCATGGCAGCTCGAAACCTGGCATATATTTTTTTACACAATAGAAAAATATTGTGGGTTTTCCCATCCCTACGCACTGCAGATGTTAGCGGTGCCAACCTATTTTCATAAAAATGAATACCTACGTGTCTAAAATGCTATCAATATACTGCAAATGCTTGTAGAATAACTTATATGTGTGTGTTTCCAAAGAAATTATTTCATTATTCATTGATTTACATCAACAATAGTTTATTTCATACATATTATTAAAACGATAAATTTATTTCACCTCAACAATAAAAGTCAATTTCTAGGAGATACTTTTAGCTTTCGAAGTCACGTTTTCTTCTCGAATATAAATGTCCTGAATTGTTAGTAAAATATTTTCCTGGCCCCTCTGATGACCTGCTCCATGACAGATCACCATGAGAGGCCAGGGTATTCCACTAACAATTCAAGAAGTGTTCATTATATCGGTGCGGGAGATCGGGCGGCACAAAGAACCGACATTTACTCTTCGCTCCTACCAAAATCTGTCTTTGATATTCAATCTCCAACACTAGGTCGTTTACATTACATTGGGGGCAACGACGGGAAGGGAGTCGTCGCCTTTGGAATAAAACCCGCCGGAGGAAATCTCAACGAAATTAGATTTCTTATCTGAATGTAATGAGACCTTAGGCGATGAGGGTCTACAGCATATCAATATACTGTAGTCTATTTCAGAAAAGACTTAAATGGTTTCTCAATACATAATTATTTAATATCTTGTACTGAATTGCCTACAGTAGGAGGCGTCTATTAGGCCCGTCAAAACTCCAGTAGACGCCTATGAGAATAGTACTGTGATTTTAACTTCTTCTGCCTCCTTAGCAGACGTTAAGGAAATCAATTTCTCTCACTCTGTGTGTTCTACTATGTGAAGTGAGCAACACGCACGAGTCCTCGTAAGTATTTTTCTGTTACTTTATCATATTTCGCCCTACTTTCCTGTAAATTTCTTGCACGTCCTTTTGCAACATCTTTACTTTGCTTTCTCAAAGATTATTCACTGGGTTGACTTGTACTTTCCTCTCACGCACACTTCCTACGGGCTGCTTTTCTTCCAAGCGTGCGTTGCTTGTGATTTGGATGAGTAGTCAATTGAAACACGAGTTTTATTGCGTGTTCTACGTGGAGCATGTGTTTCAATTGACACCTCACCCAAATCGCAAGCAACGCACGCTTGCAACAAAACCAGCCATACAATTTTAATGACATTTGATGGACTTTACCAATCTTTCTTAGCATTAAGATCAGAGGGCAGGAAACACATAGAGAAAATAAGATTTGATATCTATAATTATTTTGTCTATGATCTGTAGATTAATTCGTAGATTAACTCATTATTTAAATGTTTTATGCCATGAATCTAGGTCTAAATACGGGAGACGGATCTACTTCTAATGCCTTGTTTAGATTACTAACATTTTACGATGGTAAGATTTACCAGTAAAACTAACTTGCTTTCAGACTACCGAATTTAACTTGGCTATCGTGCTTGTTCTACCATTGTCTGTTAAGAAATAGGAAGAAGTTTCTGTAGAGTAAAGAATCTTCTTGTTACACGGGAGAGGATTAAATTATATAAAAGAATGAACACAAATAAATTGATTGTAGCAACACATTTTGTAGATTAGTTCTGCCATCATTCTTTTATATTATAAAAGTGATACGCACCACTAGGATACTATATATTTTTATAAATAAATTCACGAAGTGAGCCGTGCCTAATGACTAACTTGCGTTTAGACAGTCGTTTCTTACTAACTAAGATTACGGTCGTAAGTTGACGCTAGTTAAATTTGAAACCCGCGTTAACGGTAACTACCGTTTACATTACTAAAATGAACTCGGGTTAACGTTAACTATGGTAAGATGTTAGTAATGTAAACAAGGCATAACGACCCGAAATTAAAGCCAGCACGAGCCATGAGTACCTGGCAGGTGTAATTGATTAAAAAAACGACTGAACATCACATTCCGTACAATACCATATTTAAAATATTCGTCATCCAGCTTGCTTCCATACACCCAGGCAAAGGCCAGCCAATAAGACACAAGTAAATTTCAGTTCACCAGGCACGATTAATCGAAAACCGGCATCAAGATGATCCAGCTTAATTGTACTGGACCAGTCGATCCTTCTCCTGTATCTTAATCCATGGTTTTATGCAACTGTCTCTAATTGTCATTGAGAACATTTAGCTCAAAGTATCTAGAGACTGGAAAAATATCGGGAGAGCGAGCCTGCGCAACTCTTTCGCGAGTAGTCTCACTTTCAAGCCTGCTTGCGATTAGAGTAAGTAGCCAATGGAACCATGTGGTATTTCGTGGTTAATTTTGTTACGTGTTGTAACACGTGTTTGAATTGGCTATATTCACCCAAATCGCAAGCAACGCAAGCGGGTTTGAAAATGAACCCTAAGAGTTGATTTTCATAAAACCTTGCGTTGCGTGCTTTGCTTGCGATTTGGGTGAGTAACCAATTGAAGCTCGTGTTTTATTACGTAATACGTAGAACACGCAATAAAACCCATGTTTAAATTGGCTACTCACCCAAATCACAAGCAAAACACGCAACGCAAGCTTTCATGAAAATCAGCTTTAATACGACACACGAACTCTGTATACAAACCTACCAAAGTGATGTTTGCAGCCAGCTATCATAGCTACATGGCGAAGACGTCGACTTATGGAGTAGTTGATCCTGATTCGGCACTCGACCGGGTCAAGTTTTTCTTTCAAAAAGCACTTTTTATGCTCAAATCTATTATTAATATATTTCTAATGAAGAGTTTGGTTAGTATAGAAAGTCGGGTTCGGTTCTTTTTCGTTTATTTATACGTGATGCAACACAGTTTTCTCTTTTACTTCGCCACAACGCTGATAGATGTCTCTCCAACAGGGTTCAAATATTCTATAGTGAAGACGGACGTCATTTAACTATGTGTAAATGCATAGAAGACATCCTTTGGTTGGCTCGCCAGATATTCGCATAATTTTCCATTTTCTGATTCGCCCACGCACTGATAAATACATAATCGAGAAACAAAAATGTCCATGAAGAAACTCATTACTATAACTCCTGGTAAAGATGTCAGATAACCTTAAATAAACCACAATTTGAAAAAAAAATGCCAGTACTGACGCTTCCACAGCAGAATTATCAACGGTTCATTATCACATCATTACTTACCATCAGGGAGTTCATCAGAAATTTGAGTTTTACGAGATATAAAGCTACAATTGGTTGTGTGAGTAGAATTTTCAATGTTCCTGTAGTTTTTATAAACGTGGAAAATATTAAAGTTGAGACTGTATGCTTGTGAATAGAGGGTGAATTGATATTGAATTGGGTGAGCTGAATTGGAACGAGGGTAACAAGTTCCACTAGAGAGAGAGAGGCGAATTGGTATTAATATCCTAATCAAGTAACATGACTAAGATTGAGTCAACAGTATAAAGAAATTCACACGGACCGGCCTTTTTACAGTACGTTTCCCGCAATTTTTCTTTTTACAGTATAACTATAACTTGGCAAGCGTACATGTTCAAGAGACACCATCAAATTACAATCAGTGCACCGTAGGATTGTTTTGACCAATCAGAGACCGAGGTTGAAATGCCCATTCACAGTTGTACTGTTAGAAGCAAACTTGCATCCCGGAATTCTCCTGACTGGACTAAGGGAAACTCTGCGAAACTCCAATCCGGATGGCCGGCCCGGGTCGAATCTTCCGAATGCGAAAAATGCTCTACCAACTGAGCTACGGTCGCTCGATATCCACAACTGACGCCTGGTACTATATAGGCTATGCAAATTGAGATTTTTTATCAGGATAAAATTATAACCATCCGAGCCCATTCCACTCCTTTGGAATATATCTTCGCAAGTGTTGAACGAAGTGTCTTCGTTGTGACCAAACAGTCAGTGATAGGCTTCTGCACCCGAGGAGAGGTTTTCTCAGGATAACAGAATCTACAATATATCACGGTTTGAGACAATTCTACCGAAATCCAATTTCTATAAGTTTGGTGCGGGTCCTTTAAATAAACAATATTCACGTAAAGATATTTACTAAATCTTTGGTATTTTTTTTTTGTATGGGCCATTCAAGTAACTTTTTTACTTCGACCCGTCACGATTAATCGTCACGTTCTAGTTAAAATCCACAATCAAAAACATCCATGCCGCAACCGGGACCTTCGAGTAGCTGAAATATATTTACTAATTTAGATATTTCATATATTAACAATAACTTTATAAATGTTTTTTTTTTTAATTTTACCTGCGACGGGTAAAGTCACCTCCCTATGAGCAAACCGTCGCCGAGTTAACGGCGGCCGACTGCGAGTTGGCTCGCTAACAAAATTAGACTAATGCCACATCTCTGCCGCCAAGGCAGTATTCTCGCAATAACAGTCGTACAGTTGCCGTTCACTACCGCTAAGCCGACATTTAGTTGGCACCATTCTTGTAGCCGCCGTTTTCCTCTGGTAGAAAGCTAGGTGGCAGCTTGCGGCTTCCGTTGACAGCCCGCCTAATGCCGCATCTCTGTCGCCATGGATGTATTTTAGCGACCACTGCTACATATATGCCTTTCTCAGTGAGCCAAAACTGAGCCCATTTATTCCTTCAATGGGCTACAAACAGTTGTCGCTTCTAACTGAGTAATATTTGTGAATACCTTTTGTGTTACAAAGACAGTTTCTAAAGTAAAGACATCCATATAGATTTAACCCCATATTCGGATGGTTGGTTGGATCTTGTGTTAGAACTATAAAGGCAGCACAAGACGTACTACACGAAGCATTGAATACTTTATCCATGAGAAGTACTGTGGCGGGCCAAAAGGGGCCGACATACTTAATTGGTTACCTTCTGGCGGTCATCCGCGATTTTGTCATATTCCTGATCGTGAGCAGTAAAATCCCGAGACAGGTCCGTGGATAGGATCATAGTGGGGCAGAGTAGAAATGGAATCTAGAAGCACAGCGATATAAGCTGCATAATGAATTATTTGAGTATATTTTGATAGTAGTTCCAGAAAGAAGACTACCGTTTACGTACTATCTTTCTTCCCCTGAGCGCCGTACTCTCTCCTCGTCTTCAGGCCCAGCTGAAATTTTCGCACCTATATGGAGCTGAATTCGAACTTAGGCATCGCCTGTAATGAAAAATATAATTTGATTTTAACTTAATCAGTTTGTAAAATTTCAGAACTGGTGTATATATATATATATAAGAGCTCCTGCGTAGCCTAGTCGGTAGCGCGCTCGACTTCAGTGGGAGCGGTCCCGGGTTCCACACCCGGTGGGGGCTCAAAAATTTCGGTGTTGACCCAGCATCGTGAGAATAATTGGGGAGCTGCTGTGAATAAAAGACAGTGGCGATCACAGTGAGAGCTTCGGTTTTCCTCTCCCAACCCGATTGGTCAGCGTGGGAGCAGTAGACCAACCCATTAGACTCTTTGGGGAGAGGCCTCATCCACTAGTGGATTGAATATGGCTGTGATTTATATATATAAATTCCGAATACATAAAATTAATCGTGCATTTCTAACATATTCTAGAATTTTGTAAATTACCAAATCGAAAATGAACCGAACGGATTAAAAGGGATCAAATTATTTATAAATGTACAGAAAAAAGTAGTTACATAAAAAGGAAAATATTTAGTTCCGGCCGGGAATCGAATGTTATCCAGAAAACACACCTTCTAGAACAAAGGAAGAAAGCCCTCCTTCCCCTTGTGTCTCTGTATCATATTGATAATCTGTGCCAGAGAAAATAGAAGCTGAGAAACCTTATTTTAACAGTTTTTTATTATTTATAGTTCAAACGCGAGGTCTAACCAGTCATCTCAATATCGGATGCCTTTACTTCAGAAACTGTCTTCGTAATGCAAAAGGAATACAAAAATATTACCAACCTGGAAGATGTCGACGTAGCCCAATGGTTAGAATAACAAACTAAAATTCCCGTTGCAGATAGTGAAAAGAATCACAAGCCAATCAATTCGAGTGTATAATAGAGGGGATAAAGTAAAAAGAAATATGGAATAACGACTGTGTGTAACATTCCGTCAAGGTAAAAATGGGCTCATTATTGGCTCACTAAAAAAAGAGCTATGCGGCGGTGGCATCCAAAATATCGCAATGGCGGCAGAGATGCGGCATTAGTTCCGCAAGCGGCCCTGCAGATGATATTGGCTACATATGGTTGTTATACCAATGTATACTTAAACTATAGTTTAAGTATTCCTTGGTTATACGACTGTTGACGCCTGAAGCACCTTAGCAGTAGCAAATGGCGGTAAAGATGAAGAATTAGTCTAATTTCGCTAGCGACCCGCCTCGAAATCGTCCGCCATCGCCCAAGGGCGGTTTGTTCATGGAGTTAGTTTCATAATAAAAGAGCCAAAGTAACAGGGCGCCAAAATTTTGGGGATGTCAACCATTTGTCTATTAAGCATTACATTAATATTGAATTATAATTATAGTGTTAAATTGCTATTTATGAGGGCTCATAGAAAATTTGGAACAGAACACCGATTGACTTACACCCGGCTCTGGTTCATACCCCTCGGTAAAGAAAGAAATTTCCATTCAAACTCATGTTGTTGAAGTTTCACACCATACAGGAAGATCTTGACAAGTCTAATATTGCATTATACACAATATTGATGACAAATTATAGATATTTTTCTTTTAGATACGGTACTCATGTTAATAGAATGCACTTTGTATCATTAAGTTAGAGATACTAAAATTCACCACTTCGAGCATACACTTCACCGCATGATGTGGAAGAAAACAGCGAAAATTTGAACGTGTTTTCATCGAAACTAGCTTTTGGCACTTACCTTTGGCGCTGGCGCTCCTATTCTAACAAGTAAACCTATCAATGCTTCAAAGTGCTTTTTTGAATAAACTTGGTAGAGGAGTAAGGTATATCAGGGAACCACCCAAAAGCATGATTAAAAGTGCTTTCGTTCATAAACAAGGACGCAATGGCCAAAAGTTTGTTTCATAAGAATAAACATTTATAGTGTAATCTAAGTAGGAAATATAGCGTTTGTTTATAAAATGTTTGAAATAATGGAAAACAAATACACATTAATGGATATTGGGTGAATGCGCTATCTTTTAGAGTATACGTTCGTAATGTAAATAGAAACCGGGTCATGTAAGATATCAACCTGGGCTAGAATATTACCAGAAATACCTTGGTGAAGTCAGTTTTGCTATAAATTAATTTTTGAAAGAGATAATGAGATGTGGCATTAATATGCGTAGTTGATTGAAAAGTCCAGAAATACTGTGCTATTTTTTAGACAATGCAAGAAATGAAAACCCAATGCACAGGTACTGTGTACATTAATATTACAAGAATCTTCCTGATTACAAAACATGTATCATTTTCCTATAAACGCACTTTCCCCAGGATCTGTAAATTTGTTTAATAAAACATTACTATCTTAACTCTGTCAAGATTTTAGTGCACATCCCTTATTTCATTTTAACTATCTCATATAAATTGAAATATTCGTTGGTTTTAATTAATTATATGATTTAATGGCTTGTAATGTTTTAATGCTCTATAATATATACAGTTACTGCGGTGGTGACATGAAAACGTTGATGTTATATAGAAATCCTTTAAAAGTGTGACATTACATATAAGTAATATTTTAACATATTCATAGTTAAATAAATAATTTCTGAAAAAATAAATTTGAGGGCCAATTCGAAAGACTAGAGTTTATTTCATCAGATTGTATTGTTTCCGTTGACTTTATATTGGAAAGAAAGAACACTTAAACTGATTCCTTTTCGTCCCTCTGTGAAATAAATTCTGCTGATTCGTTTTTGGGACTCTACTCGAGAATACAGCTCACGCAAAATTGCCAGATTCAGGGTGTCAACCGAACGTGCAGATACTCAACGGAATTCTCACCATGCGTTGTAAACATGAACACAGTCTCCGAATTGTGTCAGCACTTCCAACGAAGCAAAACACATTTTCCTCTCTCTCTCTCTCTCTCTCTCACCCACACACATACACACACACACACACACACACATATATATATTTTTTTTTTTTTATATATATATATATATATATATATATATGGTATTTGAAACAAATAAGCTACAGGCCCTTCTAAAAAAGTCCGTAATCAGATAGTGACCTACCACAATCGACATTCAAGGCACAAACACGTTAGAGGACTCCCTAGAAATTACTTGCTGGCTCTACACTTCTGAATTTCAATAACTTAAATTTGGTTCTTCTTCAGAAACGAGTAGCGAATAGGCAGACAGGTAGATGGATAAAAATAGGCAGACTGATGTAAGTTTATTTTACATCAGTATTTCATTTTACCGCTGAACTTTCTCCCACTACAACGAATAGATTTACTATAACAGAAATAGCTTAAACCGGAACGCTTATATTTTTGTTCTTTGTTATAGTTTTTAGTATAGGGAAAATTACCTTTTATCTCAGTGAATTCTTTCGATCGAGCTATAAATTACGCTGGCGACTCAATCAGTAAAATTTGCAGTTTCTACGTGTTAACTCACTCCTTCTTCTAGGTATGAAAAGTATTTCCTAGCTCTCAGAGAAAATTGAATATTCTAAGACAACTCGTAAAATAGGTCTAAATGATTGTCACGAAATGTAAAGAAATATTGACATCAACAAGGTAATGGTTGCAAATCGGTATTGCAGTTAGTTTTATGGGAGCCGCCAGCAGATATGTTTTTCAGTAGAATTTACTATTAAGCATTACAAAAATAGAGAAAATATATTAAATATTATACTTAATAGTGAGTAAGAAATACATATTTCATTATAAATTAACACTTACTTCAACGATCATGTTTCATGTGTTGCATATTTCAGTTGAAGCAGCGAACAAATAATTGGTGAAATCTTCTACCGAAACATTACATTTTATTTTAGTAGGTGTATTGGAAATTCGAATGAAACCATGACCCGTTCTTGAGTCCTTGCCTCACAGAAGGTAGAGAGTCAGTCGAAGACGGCACGCAAGAAGGTGTGCCGGTGACAGTCGAATGGTTCTGAAAATATATTCTGTGCACAGATCGATCACAGGACGTTGTTAACATTAAAGAAGCAGCAGGTATCATACACGGCAGCCTTTACGGTATTTTTCCAGAAGGTTTTATCATGACGCATACGGCGGGATAGTCGCTCTACACACGTTAGCTGACAATCAGCGTTAATAACAGCATGACAACTTGCGGAGATCTGATTATTTATTGATAACTCGGCCACGCATTATTACGGAAGATAAAGCTTGGTGATTTTCAAGGATAGCCCAATGAAGTAGCAATGAGCGACTTGGATATACGCATTATTCTAGGCTAGCAACCGAAGACGCCAGGACAGGTCCAAATTCAAAGTCATGGAAGTGTTTCATTATGCTTTTGGGATTGTACAGTTCGAGGTCTGTGTCGGCTGTATGAATCTATACATCAGAACTGTGCATAAACAACACTTATCTTCTCCGCCATGTCAATGCACCCGCTCATCGCTCCCTTCTTGTACAAAATAAACTTGCTACGAACAACACAAACATCCTACATACTCCTCAGGCCTGTGGCTTTTTTCCTTTTCGTCCATCTTAAATCAAAAAAGAGCTTCATGTACGTCGTCTCCACTTATCGGAGAAAGTCATCACCGAATTAGTGCAGGCTTTACGTACGATTCCGCCAAATTCGTTCCAAAAGTGTTCCCAGCAGTTGTACCGACGTCGGTAGCGGCGCATCTTTCATACATCTTCCATACACTTTGAAGAATGCCATGCACAATATGTCTTCGGCTACAACATCTGTTCTTAATATGGTCAGTCCTGTAATTTTTTGACTGTAATAGAATATCTATTTATATGAGTTAAATTAAGAAACCAAATTGCCAAAATTCTTGGTGAGACTTACAAGGAACATGCCTACTGGTATATAGAGAAAATTGCACCAAGTTAATTAAATGTCATACTGTACCGAAGCTAAGAAAGTATACTTAAGCTAACAAACCTTAACCATTTACATCTCGCTAATGACACAGTTGACCACACGTGATACAATGCAGCGTTACACCAAGGTAAAAAGTTATTTTTTAATATCCCAAACTAAGGTAGTAATCCAAGATTAATCAAATGGTGATATTATATTCGATGATCCATGTTTTACACTATAACAACATTTCTACAATTTTGATGTTTAACATATCGCATTTGTGTTATTTTTAAAATTTAAAGGAGGGTACTACGACTCATCAGGGACAACGCAGTGGCCGCCCGAGAGTGCTGAATGAGAGAGACCTGTGACGTCTTGGCAGACTCGTTTGGCCAAATGCATAAGCAACAGTGCGTAATCTGACATCAGGAATCAATGTAGGACGTCCCAGGAACGTCTTTCAGAGGTCAGTGCAGCGCAATATAGTCTTCGCTACTAATCGCTGCCCATCGGTGATTGCAACTCACACGTGGACACGGAAACACGTGGACTGGGTCATAGAGGACTGGCAACTTGTAGCGTAATCAGATGAGTCACGTGTCAATGGGTATGCGCGAATAGTAGTTCCGGGTGTGGCGCAGACCCCATGAGTCATGGACTCAAGTTGTCAACAAGGCACTGTGCAAGCTGGTGGTTGCTCCGTTATAGTGCTGGGCGTGTTCGCCTGGCACGGTTTGGGTCTCTGGTCCGCTTCAACCGGACATTGACCGATCAGCGCCATGTTCAGCTGCTTGGTGACCTTCTCCAGCCCTTTATGATGTACGTGTACCCAGTTAAGAATGGGATTTTCCAGGATGACAATGCACCATGTCATCGGGCTGCAATGGTGCGCGACTGGTTTGAGGAACATTTTGGCAACTTCCAATGTATAATTTGTCACCCTTAATCGCCGGACATGAACCTTATCAAGCACATGTGAGATATCAACGAATGGGTTATTTATGTCCAGGATTCTCCACCTGCAGCAACCACCGAATTGTGAACGGTAATCGAGACTACATGTCTGTACATTCCTCCAGCGACTACTAGCGACTTTTATAAGAAAGCAGCCATTTTCAAAGATGTAAGTAGGTTAGAAGATCGGTAAAATATTGGGGAGTCACACTTCAATGTGTTTTGAAGCCTATTGTTTGCATAAAGTGCCTAGTATATTGAATGCGAATTCTTTTTAAAATTATGACATATTTTTGACTATTTTTTTTAAAAGAATTGCAAATTCTAAAGTATTAGAAATATGCATAATTTGCACCGAAATTCTAAAGAATATCGGGAAAATCGGTACGAACAAGACGCTCCATTTAATCTACACCGGAACTTATATCTGTAATTTCACCAAAATTTGAACGAAGCATAAGTTGTCGTAAATATCATAATATATTAAAACCTCTTCTATTATTTTAGGAGAGAAAAAGATCATTTGTCAAATACAATTTTTCAATATATTATTTTAATTTTAATATATATTCTACGTTTAAATATACAGAGACGCGAGAATAGAGTAAACTTTTCTATAAACTCATTTTATTCGTCCGCCTAAATATACAAATACGCGTGAGTAGATTCATATATAAACATGTCAAAGTATCCCAAAGAAAAGTATGACACTTTTAAATAAAGGTAAATGTAGATAGTATACCCAAGCTGGAAAACAAAAGATACATTCTAAGCATCGAACATTAATTCATATCTGAGAGTCAAACTACTTAGTGACTCATTTTGCAAGTGAATAATTTTATGAGGAATACTGAATCAAAATTAACGCAGACGAAAATAATTGTAAATTAATTTTTCAAATCAGTATCAACTATTAAAATAAAGTCTTCGTAAATTCTAAATTCAGAGAACGATGAGTCTCTGGAGAATATCTATGTTATGGTTAATGATCTAAGGTTGCAACAGCCGCTCATTTCCTTTGCCCATTAATCTCAGGGTAAGGCGAATTATACCTAAATCTCTAGGGAGGCTGATGTCATTTTGTTTCTTTCTCTTGCAGACAGAGGCTACTTCGGGTAAAAATTGATGTCAGGAAATATCACTCATTTAAAACAATGTTCCAAGCAGAGAAAGAGAAATAAAATGTAAACATGGGTATCTATAAACTTCAGTGTCATTAGAAATCGTAATGAAAGTAGTTGAAATATGACCAACAGACCACTAATGACACTCTCATGAAACTTTTTCTTCATATACTTCTCCTCGCGAAGGGTCTTGAAAGATAGTAAATGACTGTTTCGGTCATGTCGTATCTACTTAAAGATTAGTCTTAGCAGTGGGAGGAAAAATCAGGAAATGCACTGTGTATAGATACAAACTTTCTGTGTTGGAAGTATCACATTAAGAGGAGAGGAACATGTAGTTAGTTACATGGCATAAGCAGCTATTATTGAAAAAATGTAGAAGAGATAAGACGTCTTGTGAAATGAACTCAAATCACGCATAGCAATAAGAAAATGGATCTATATCGCAAACAAAAAGGAGAGAAAAAACAAGAAGAAAAAGTTCATCTTATTTTCCAGGAAGAAATCTATTTCAAAATTGAACCAAAAATATAATAAAATAGAAATTGAAAAATTAAGTGAAACAGTGGTACAACCTATTTTTAAGAGAAACGAGAAAAGTGAAATAGAAGTGGTTAATAAGCTACTGTTTATTAGAGGTAGTGAAAAACCAAATTAACTAAGAAAGAGATGCAATTACTGGCACTTTGTCGAAAACATCTCAAAAACAAACTTTATTTAAAAAAACAACAAATATTTGCTTTGTTTCTCCCACTTTCACTCTGAAACAATGTTTGGAAAGCTCTTGCAATCAACCCTTTAATTATTGGTATGCTCGTATGAACGTCATTAGTTAACGGAAGATATAGGGGTTTTCCGGTCTGTCTGTTCATTTTCCCTATATCTCAGTAACTACAAGTCCGATGGAGATTAGCCGTACACCATTTGATTCATAATGGCTTGAAACTGTGCAATAACCTATAACTTTGACCATAAAGCTGGCAGGTCCTTTCCAGTCGCTTAGTATTTTCAATTTATGTCCCTTCTAAATCTCAGTAACGATGAGTTCGACAAAGATGATCTACACACCGTTGTATTCGTCATGGTCTGAAACTGTGATGGGAACTATGAATGGGGCTCTGAAGTTGACAGGTCCTTTCAGATCGCTTAGTATTCTCCATGTGTGCCACTCCTAGATCTCAGTAGCCATATGTTCGTCAGACATAAGCCATACACCGTTGGATTAGTCATGGACACCGATGGAAAAATCTATCACTTTGACTCTTAAACTGGTTAAGGAAAGGCTTAACGTTACTATACACCTTGAATTTAAGTTAAATAGTGTCTCTTGTATAACTATTGTTTGTTCATTCTCTCTTCCTAAAATTACGTGACTATTTGGTAATATTAAGAATGTAATTCACATCTCTATTTTCCAGTAACTGGCTGCACTACTTGACAATATTTTGAAAATATACACTACTTGTTCAAAATATTTGCTAAAGTTACATCTTTGCATCACCAAATTAAAGTGCGAAACAAAACTGACACGAAACCCACTCCTTTTGCTCCATATTTATTTCATACAAGTTACTTTGTCTCTTGAAATAATGTAGCACACGAGTTGATTCGTCGATCTTACGGGTACAGCCTTCGAGCATCTACGAGCTTCCGTGTTGTATCGGTACCCCCATTATGGGTATTTAGTAAGGATATTGCATTTATGGGCTCAACGATACTCAGAAAAATATTGGTGAGTATTTCTGTTTTGACAATAAATGCTAATTGCAAGACCTTGTTCCCGTTACCAAGCTCTTGTGAAACGTTGTATTGAAGCTATTGTTGTAGATATCACAAGTCCGTTGTGTCCAGGAAACATGGAACGATACCTTTATGAATATATTAAAACGATCAATGGTCTTAGTATGGATAATTTACCAAGGAATCACAATTTTGATCCACCACACACAAATTGAGGAAACTATAGCTGACAAATTGGAAATTAGCTGATGAAGTTTTCCTTGGGTTTGCAAAGATTGCAAAGTTTTCCTTACGCTATGGATGCGTAACAGCAATAAAATAACACAGAAGAGTTTATTTCAAGTTGGTATTAAAAGCTGTTATTTTTTAAAAATTATGGGTACGTTAATATTTCTATAACACAGGCCCTTATTGTGTTATTTCTACAGACTTTTCTTTAATTCACAATGGTTTGTGGTGTCCTCAAATCTTGGAACGTTAATTTGACTAATTTCCCGAGACGTCGTACAATGATGAAATTTTACACAGAGACGTAAGTTAGGTGACAATACAGTATTCCATAGCTACTTTCATATATGTCTATATATTTATATGCTTTAAAAGCATATTGTAAATACGTACTTTTTTATCCTAAAATAACCACTAGACTGCAAAGATATTGTGTTTGACTGGTTGCAGAACACTTTAGGATTTCGGTCACAAAACATTAGGTTGAGAAAATACCGAAATAACTCGAAAAAATGATAAAAATTTAATAATAATAAGCAAAGACATAAGTTTCTTAAACAATTCGTACTAAAAAGTACAAAATAATTTTGTTTACGCATGACTAAAATGAAAAGCATGGGGAGCGCCAATTGAACAATTTATAAATTGACTGTATATGAGAGCGCGCTACATGATTTTCTTTTTAGTCATGCATAAACAAATTTATTTATTTACTTTTTAGTACGAATTGTTTAAGAAAAGTATGTCCTTATAAAGTGTTATTGTAATTTTTAATAAATAATCCTAGATATTACTGGGTTTTCTTTGTGAAATTTGTTTGGTTTGGCTAAACAGAAAACAACTATCGTCTTCATACTATAACTATAAATACACTTAATAGTATTATGTGCCACTCAGCCACTTTTAAATTATATTTTAACTTAATATAAGTCGTACCTAGAGGAAAACAAAATAGTTTTCTCCTGCTTGAATTTCTTAAAACAACTGGCTTTTGTTCTTCCTGTTTTTTGTTGTAATTTACTTCTGTCAGGTATTTAAATTAGCTTTTTCACTTTGCTTCTCCTTCTACCACTATTTTCTGTCTTCTTCCCTTTTTCGTGTTATGATTTGCATGATAAAGGCTCGTCTGTTTAAAGATGGATCGACTAGCGACCTTCCTTGCTCCCTTTAGATAATGTTCCCAGATAAGGACTTTCGCAAGAGCTCATTAGTTACACAATAACACTAATTTCCAGCATCGTTAGGAAGAATCTTGCAGTCAGCAAGCAACCACCTTTCCTCAATTTCACAACTTCTCTCCTTCTCCTTCAAAACAACATCGCTTTCAATGACATTTTTTTCTCTTTTCCTTTTTTTTTTCGCAACCATTGCTGCCTTCGTTTCTATATATTGTGTTTCTTCATCATATTCCTACCCCATGCAATGATTTCCTTTCAATCTCCCCTACTGTAATTTTCTTATCAAAACCTAAAATTTATAGTCTTGGTATTAGGTTATTAACAACTGTCATCTTATAAATTATGGATAATTTATCTTGTTTACGACCGAAGAGAGCAAAGTAGATTTTAGATTGATCTTGCGTCATTATACACATATTTTATTGGTAAATCTTGGAATCGTAAGCTCAAAATTCATCCGAGTAAATGACAACATAACCAAATCTAAAATCAAATAGAAAATCTCTTTTCACATTTGATTTCTCATGAACGCCAACAGATGTTTCGAAGTTTCTTATCTAACCATGAAATAAGTTGGAGGTAAATGAGGCGAATAAAACAGTATTACAACATGAAAAACACTTCTCATTTCTTATATGTCTTCTATATGCCTCCTTTTCCGTCTATTTTACACCATTATTGACTTTGAGATAGATAACCTCCATTGCTACTAAACGAGGTTTGTTACCGAACACTTACATGGTAAGAGAGTGAAGGTGATCGATTTACCAATTGTTAGAAACACGAGAAAGTAGTCTTAGCAGGCTGCTTACTCTTAGCCACCATCTTTACTCTATGTCTAAACACGAAGATAACGCTATACGCAAATAAGTTTAATGAAAAAATCAGCCTAGTCTGAACGTTTCGATTTGAAACGAACAACGTTTTAATATTGGTAAGAAATTATCATACATATTTGCCTATTGGTGTGACCGCACAGCAAGAAAATACCGTTGTAGGGGAGAAATAACAAATGCTTTTACAGCTATAACAAGCAACTTTCTTAACGATATAAGTCTTTGGTAATATATTCTATTATTTGTGTTGCTTCAGAAGGACAAACATTTGTAATATGTTGTATGTCCGTCTCTTGAAAGAATTATTCAAACTTCTGTCAATCATTAAGAGGACTCGTACCAACGCTGCGTGCGTGTGAGAGAGAGTTTTCATATCTTTGAAGATACTGTATAAATAACAAGCAATAATGAAATTTTGGAAAGCGACTCCAATAATATTTGTGAATGTGTATTAAAGGAACTGTCTAAAATTGTGACATTGTTTATTTTAGCTCAGAAATTAGAATTAATGACGTCATACGCAGAGGTTTGCTGAAGGGGGCTCACAGAGGCTCGGGAGAACCCTGTGTTAAATATTTATATTTGTTCCGAGACCCTTATTAAAATTGCTTGCGAGGAACATCAGGAAAATCAAAGTACATTATGACGTTTTGTGACTTGTGAAGGAACTGGCGAGCCCTTTGCTAAATTATCTGGATCACACCCCTGGTCATGCGCGTACGCAATTACAGGCATTGTAATTTCTAAGCTAAAATAAAGAATGTCAAAATCTCAGATAGTTCATTTCATACACATTCACACGTATTAGTAAGGCCGCTTTTCAAAATTTCATTATTGCCTGTCATTTGTCCAGTATTTTCAAAAATATGAAAACTCACTCACACATAAGAAGCGTAGGTACGGAGGCTTCTTAAATCGGAATATAAAGAGCATATTTGATAGTATTATAAATATTAAACGGACGGTTTTTGTGTTTGCAACAGCTGCGCAATAAACAAGTTTCGAGACTGCTTATTAGCTTACGTGTACTAGTAGGACGATTATGTAATAGAACTCAGCAAAGAATGTCTGTGCTGAAGACTCTAAAGCTCGATCCAGACGGAACGTTTTGTCCTACGTTTTGTCTGCGCAGACCTTTGTGTGTAGAAAAGACGTTACGTGTGCACAGCAAAACGGTGTTTTGTTAGGTCTGCGCGGAAATGAAAGTTAGAGTTGGAAGTCGATTGAAAAAAACACATTTTCGATGTCTGTGCGTGTGGACAATACTTCGTCTTCAGTTACGTTTTGCTTCCGGTCATTCCACGACAAATCATCCAACAATGGTTGCATTACTATTTTAGACAAAAAAATGTACATAATTTCCTACATGTCTGAGGATATCAGGAAACCTTTTTAAAAAATGTTAGGCCCTTATTTCTCTCCGGGCAACCATGTTTCCAACATGGAAGATAGCGTTTTTTGTCCCGTAGACAAGTACGATAATCTGCATATCTAAAAGATCAGAAGAGCTAGTAAGTTGAAACAAAAAACCGTTGCGTATCTCCTGAATGTAGAATCACCTTTTCTCAAAATTAATTCATTTGTTCTGAAAAAAGAAACAAAATGCTGAAAAATGAGTAACGAAATGTAAATTGGATATTAAACCAATTTGTTGGGGTGAAGAAGTTGAAAATAAGGCTGCAAATCTTTGTAATATTTAGACCTACCAACCAAGTACCTTCATGTAAAAACATGGCCTCAAATCAAACTCCTTTGCAAAAAATCCCAGTTTACGGGCTTAAATATTTTAGATCGGTGTCAAAGAAGCTTTATATATGTCCAACACACAATAGAAATTGATACTTTTATTTCAAAGTGGTTTGGTTAGTGCAAGTGGATTTTCTTCACCGTCATACTATTCAAATGCAAATGCGTTATCTTCACAAATGCCACCATTTTTCCTAGAAGCAGTTGAATATAAGGTTGAAAACATATGTAAAGTTTAGACCTACCAACGGAGTGTCCGTATACAAAACATCGTTGGGTTGAATCACTTAGCTTTCTTTCTACGGGGGGTTCAAACATGAACGTTCGTCGTAAAATGGCAGATTACGGGCTTTATCTAAGATGGGTCTTCATAACAAAAACTGAAATTTGGTTCAAGGAAGTCTTGTTTGTGCCCGGCTAAGAACAAAAAATGCAACTTTTATTCCTAAGTGGTGGTCAGTGCAAGCGGATTATATACAGTATGTATATTATTACGTTACTTGAAAGTCGCAATTTTAACTCTTATGAACTACCTTTTCTTGACCAAACCACTAGAAGATTAAACTTGCAATTTTTACTGTGATTTGAGCACACACAAGGCTTATTCGATACCAAAATTCAGATTTATTTTATGATGACCCTTTTGAGATATTTAAGCCCAAAATCCAGCATTTTTCGACGAAGGGCCATGTTTGAACCCTCGTAACAAACAAGCGGTATGATTCAACGTCACTGTTTTTAATAGTCATCCTGTTGATAGTTCTAAACATCACAAAAAGTGCATCCTTATATTCAACTCCTTTACAAAAACATGGTGGCCTTTGTGAAGATACCACATTCGCATTTGCATGGTATGAAGAAGAAAATCCGCTTGCTATGACCTAACCATTTCGAAATAAAAGTTGCAATTTCTGCTGAAAGTTAGTCACATACCTTGACACTAAATTTCAGATATTTTTATGAGAAACCATGTGGGATATTTAAGTCCAAAATGTTGCATTTTTCGCAAAGGCAATGTTTAAAACCTGTAGAAAAAAGGTGTGATTTGGGGCAATCATATTTTGAATGCAGATATTTGGTTGGTAGGTCTAAATATTATAAAAAGTTACAGCCTTATATTCAACTTCTTCACCCCACCAAAATGATTTAAAATCCAATTTCATACACTTCGTTAATTATATTCCACCTAATTTCTTGAAAAAGGGAACTAATGTTTTAGAAAAGATGATTTCACATCTTCAAAGTACACTTCAGGAGATACACAACGGTATTTGTTTCATCTCTCTAGCTCTTGTGGTTATTGAGATATTCATGTTTGCGTGCATGTCTACCGGAGTAAAAAGCGCCACTTGCCATGATGAAAAAAATAGTGATCCAACCAATGTTTCTACAATTAAATGATTTGTCATGGAATGGCTCCTTCAGCGGTGAAGATGTATCAGGCTAGTTCCATCATCGGATATTATGGGTAATTTTCGGTAGTTTTCACGGAAATTTATTTTCGAGTTAATTGAAAGCTTAGAGCTCCCGTATAAAAAATGTTCAGTGGGGAGGGGGGAACAAAAGTTCAAGGTTCAAATGATGTTCTGGTTTTTAACATTTTTACCTTAAATATATCATCGAGCAACTGTAGCTGAGTGTGAAAGCGTTGGCTTAGAATTTGGGATATTGTGTGATCGATTCCAGCGGCCGTCTATCTTATAGACGTTTTTCCATAGCTTTCCCTGTACTATCAGGCAAATGTCGGGATTATACCTTTAACTTAGGATCTGGCCAACGTTTTCCTTACCCTTTCTTTACTCCTGTTCCGGCCTGAGCCTTAGATACCTGAAGGCACGGTGCGAAATCCTGGTCATAGGGGGATTTTCAGTATCAGAAATTTGCCTATTCATTTTCCTTCCCACCACAATCTACCCATGGGCGTAACATGATATAAAATATTAGCGACCTCAACTCCAAAAACAAATTGTGCAAAATTTTCCAGTTTCGGAGTTGGAGGCGTTCAAAGTTAGTGTGCCATCGACATAAATTAGATCGTATGTCCTCTAATAATGACGCCAGACGTGTTGGTTGAGCAAGTCACTATCAAAATTATATCCATCTATTTCAAAGAAGTTTGTGATTGTGGGAGTGTCCCATAGAAAGGTTTCCCTACGTATGAATTTTATTTTTACGAAATAAATATAATTTAATGGGTCAATATAGAAATGTCCTCATCATTCATAAACTTTGGTAAAATAATTAATGTATTTGGTACAAGTTGACAGTGATTCGTTAAACCGACACTACTTGCATTTCTGGGTATGTATTGACGATGCCACCCTAGCTTCGAAACAACTATAAAGTATATATATATATATATGATTCAATTTTTAATCGCTCTCTCTCTCGCTAAGCCTCTCCAGTTTCTTAGCGATTTCGCAAGAGCCCATTGACGTATGCTAATACGCTAAGAAACCTCTCAAGGATCATTGATTTGCTTTGTTTACGTTTTATTATATATAAAAGAATATTATATTTATATAAAGGTATCATTATAATACCTAGTACGTATATATGTATAAGCGACAAATACTTCCAGACATTTTTGACAGAAATTGTAAACTAAAATAAAAGTGCCCATTTTACCGTAATTGTCACACACTGACGATACATTCCTCATTGGGTTCGTGTCACTAGAACAGATTTTCCAATGACACCAAAAGTCTGGGCTATGATGTATGTTTGGGATATAAGGAAGTATTATTACTAGTTAACAGATTTTAGGTACAAATTGATGGTAAAGAAAACCAGGAGGGGAAAATTATTTTAAAAAGTGTTAAATAAAAAAGTGCTGGAGACTGCCGTTCGGGGAGATGTTTTTTTCTTTCATTGTTTTGATACTTCCTCCATCGTTTCCAATGATCTGAATGCAAAAGGCGGTATGAAAACGGAGCTGTGTGGACACCTAAGTTTGCACTGCACATACAAAACGTAGGACAAAACTCTACGTATGAACCCAGATTAATAGAGTCTTCGTTCTAAATTCGAATGTTCGAACGTCCGAAAACCGGGATTCAATATATGTATAATACATTACGTGTGCTGAATTACATTAACTATTCATGAAAACCTTTCAAACGTTCTACATTCAAATAAAGAATTTTAGTTTTAAGCTATTGATAATTAAAAACTTGGGTAAACTTTATTTTATATGTGTAGTCTAGTAACTTTTGACTTCGGGCCGTCACGATTCGGCCCTGTACACTAGGGTGGGCCGATTTGTTTTTCAGATATTGGGTGCGAGTTGTCATCAAAAGTTGTGCATTAGTACCAAATAAAGCCATGCTAAATATAACCGTCCTAAAATAATATTTAACCGGGCCCCTGGACCCCCTAACAGGCCGAATTGTTTTTTTGTGAAACAAGGAATGAGAATATGATACACGTTTGCACATTTTGGGGTTCGAGTAGTTATGAAAAGTTGTGCATTGGTACGAAATTTATCCATGTCAAATGTTGCTTTTCTTTGCCGTCAAGCGTTTTTGGCCATTTTCAAATTAAAATTTTCTCGGGCTGAGAAGCCCGGCTAGATATTTTTTGATCCGTCTGTCTTTCGGCAAACAAACATAACTTTACATTCTACAACTTTTGCACGCTACACAAACTCAAATTCCAAAACAAAAATTGGCCGTTTTGGGTGCTCCTGAAAAAAATTGTTAAAAAGTTGTGTTCGAGTATTATGTTATGTTTGGTCACCCCAAACACAAAGGGATCAATAAATATTTAGATCAAAACCCCGGGGGCCTGAGAAAATGATAATTTTGAAAAACCTGCATTTAAAAAAAAAATATTTATATTTAAAAAAATATAAAATAAAAAACATGTTATGTTGTGTTTATTCGCCGAAACTCAGCCAGATCAAAAATATCTAGCCGGGCCGCTCAGCCGGCGAACATTTTAGTTTGAAAACGACCAAAAACGCTTGACGGCCAAGAAGGGCCACATTTAACATGGAAAAATTTCGTACTAATGCTCATCTTTTCTTACTACTCGAACCCCAAAGTGTGGAAACTGGTATATTTCTATTCCTTGTTTTGCAATAAATAAATGAATAAACAATTGGGCCCTTTAGAGGTCCAGGAGCCCGGTTGAATATTGTTTTAGGACGGCTATATTTGGCATGGCTTTATTTTGTACTGATGCACTACTTTTGATGACAACTCGAACAACAATATCTTAAAATTATATATATATATATATATATATATATATATTTCGTCCCACCCTACTGTACACTTCTTTGTGGCCTTCGAGTCTATGGCCTAACGCCTCAGACAGCACGGCTACCCGGTCGGCTATTGATCATTAAAGTTCGTACCAGACGTAATTTACAGCGAGATCCAAGCGAAGGCAAGAAAATTGTCTTAATGTCATAACCGTTGAATTTCTAACTCCATTAACATGTAAAGCAAATATTCAGTGAACAAAAATTGAAAAAATACGTGTTGAGAGAAAATTACTGAAATATAGTTTTTGGTTTGAGATAATAGTGTAGGTAATTTTGACAAATTATATATATAAGTTTTATGCACCATTCACACATATACGTGCAATAAGGCGTATATGCTTTACACTACATATGTACGTTACATTGCATGCGAAACACAAATACAAAAAACAGGAGAGGCACTGGTATTTTTTCGGATTCTAGTATCGACTCTGGCCTCAGGAGACTTCCTTACAGTCAGACCGTGGCTTCCTCTCATTCCCATATTTCCCGCCTCTCACTGGATGCAGTACTTCAAATAAATCTCAACCTTAGATCCCTGTTTGGTCTCTCTCTCTCTCTCTCTCTCTCTCTGTCTGTCTCTCTTTCTCTTTCTCTTCCTCTTTCTCTCACTCTCATTCTTTCTTGCTTTGCCGTGTAACGAGGGATGAGCCGGGTGGAGTTCAACTCGAAGGGGGGTCATCTACGGAAGTTATGAGGATTCTCTCTTACACATACTCAGACTCCGTCTCGCTCTCCCTTTCGGACGCTTACCAACAGTCCTGCTTCCTGTAAATCCAGAATTGTGTTTTATCTGCGTTCTGGGACTTGTTGTCTCTTAGCAAGACACATCGCCTCCTAGCATAAGGGATCTTTTCATCTTTCTCTTCTTGTATCTCTGTCTTTCTCTCTTTCGCACACAAACGCACGGAGATAAATTCTTGTGCCCATATATGTATGCGTGCCATTAGCTTCCCGCAGCGTGCACTTTCTTGCACAATTATTGCTACCCATCTGTGTAGTAAGTACGTGGTTATGTATATTTCACTGCGTTCCCAAACTTTTGTGCAACATTCTCCTCCCCCTTTTTTACAGGACGTCGTGCACCAGCCATAGTCAAGATAATTGATGATTCCTTATAATTTAGTCCGACCAGCAGTGTTATACAGTGCCATGCAATTTACATTACGTATATCTGTATTACAAAATATATTGTCTCAAAGGAATTTACTTCCCTTATTTTCTTGATTTTGATGGTATAGAATAAGATAAAACTTGTAATGTTATTGTAGCTATGGAGTAGTACACAACCTTTATCTTGGATTTTGATGTAAACTGTCGTTGTGGAATAGTGCGTATTATATGAAAAGAACTAATAACATTAAGCTTTGTGGCTCGACACCACTTATAGAGTTTTAGCCTGACTGACAACTCTACTTTCAACATAGTGTTAGGTTGTCAGAGTATAGACTTTCCACCACCTCTTTGTCTAACTCTAAACACCAGAATCACCTACTTCTTAGTTAAAGGAAGTCACCAGCTGATACCACTATATTATTTCAACACCAAAACTGGGAGTCTCTACCAGGAATCGAACCCAGAACCGTTCGTACTGAAAGCGAAAGCGTTAACAACTCACCTCATGAGAAGCTTAACAAAGGAAAACATTCGTAAAAGATTTGGTAGGATTCATTAAATTGTATTTATCTTTATTACGTAAAATTATTGTACGCATTTAAAATATATTCAGAAATGAAAGACATGCTCCATTATTATATCAGACCAAATAGTACTGAACTTTTCGAAAGTAACGAGCGGTCGTGGCTCAATGGTAGAACATTGTCTTAGCATTTGGGAGGTCCTGGATTGTAAAGCTTCATATTCATGCGCAATGGTCACGCATATGGATATACAAGACATACCCCCATGAATAATAAAGAAACATTGAAAGTTTGAAGAGAATATCTTTTGCTGCTGGAAAGTTATAAACATTTTACCATAACAATGTGCAACTTTTGCAGCACACTTAGCATTATATAAAACTTTGATATACGACAATTTCAGTACAACTCAGTCTCGGACGAGGCAATTTTATGGAGAGTATGTCCGAGAATTTATACGAATTGTTATTGCGAATGATTATACTAGGGCATTACCTAGGCAATGCTAGAGTTTTATTCGGATTGGTTGATTCTTAGCCGGAATAGATTCATAGATTTAATACCTTGTGTAAAATCTCATAACAAAAAGTATGTGCAGTGAAACGGCACTTCGGCTTGTGAGTCCATCCTGAGTGGACCGTACCTTTGATTGCCGGGAACTTTTCTCAATAAAAGAATGTTAATAATGCATTGTGCTTTTAATTTCATTAGTGAGTACTTAGTATTGTGTTATACAAACTATTGTATCCTTGATTCCCGGCGACCTCAGTCTGTATATATGAGCTTTATAAGCATAAGCTTTGGCTCGTAGCGTAAAAGCAAAGATTCTGGACTGTAGTAAGCTTAATCTACAAATATAAGCCGAGCTCATCCCAAAGACGACTCTGAGATGTATACACATCACCTTATAGTAGCATTTTTCAAAGTGACAGGGTGTTCACCAAGAAATTGGCAATTTCGTATCATAAAACCAATTTGCATAGCACCACTCGTAACATATTTGGTGCTCAACAGTACGGCACGATTTGTAAAATGGACGGTGAGGATTTTAAGGTTATGAATCCCGAGGTTGCACCTGGATCAGTGACGTATGGTGAGAATGACCTTACAAGAACGACCTGTCAGAGAAGGAAGTAAAAGGGAACTGAAATGTCAAAACCTATAGAGCAACTAGAACCAGAAGAAATTATACCCGAGTCGGAATCAGGCACTAAGGAGGAAGGAGCAGTTAATATGTCCTGGATGCAACAACTTTTGCAGAAATTAGATAATATGGAAAAGAAGAGTGTATGAAGGGTGAAATGAATTATGTACAGAATGTTTAGAACTAAAGATTCGATGAACAGAATCAGAGATTCGCTTCTTTCCAAAATCAGTTAAGAGAATATTGTGGAGGAATGCAAGTCTAACTTCACCAAGCTGAATTGAAAAATTTGACATGCATATAGATACAGCTAACAACAGATTTTCAAGTATTGAGACTGATCTCAAAAGAAACACTAAGGATATAAAGGAACGAGAACAGTGTATACAAGTCATTCAAGAAAAGGTTGACAAATTACAACCTGCAGTGATCAAAGAAGATCTGGCAAGATACTGTAAGAGTCATTGGCACTGAAATTCAGAGGCCGTCAATGATCAGAAATACTATGGATGGAGAGATAGACAATCGGGAAAGGTGCCCGAGAAGAGTCTATCCTCAAGAAGAACTAGATGATCAGTGAAGAAGCCCGAGAAGAATCTATCCACAGGAGGAACCAGACGTTAGTAGTGTAATGTATTTTACCCGAGAACAAAGGAGGCGTAACTTCGTGCTCGGTTTGATTACTGCACTTAAACCGAAGAGAATCATGAGAGAAGCCAACATTAAAGATATAAGTCAAGTACCTAAATAGAGATGTAATGTGAATCATGAGAGTCCAACTAAATAGCTTGAAGAAATCACTTACTACTTCAAAACATTAGGCATTGAAGAGGAGGATCGTATGTACATCATTAGCAGAGCCATGATAAGCAGCGTGGAAAGCTGTTAAGGATAAGATACACAATTACAGTGACTTCTGGGATAGATTCTTAATGAAGTATGCCAGCCGAGACTCCATCGAGAGTAAAACGAGAGCACTGAGATGACATAGGATAGAATGGTCTAACGTCATTAGTATGGAACAAGAGAATAGAGATCCCTCAATTCATATCTAAACTTACTCGGGTATACCCGGATATCACCGAGCAGGAATTATTTCGAGAAGCAGTAGACATTCTACCTTTTGATATGAGAAAGATGTTGGCTGTACGAACTATAATACAACCGAGGGACTGCTGAAATTTCTAAGTAGCAGATTGAAATCCACCCCCAGGATGTTATAGAACTCGAGGTGACAACGAAGGTGTGTAGCAGCAAAATAAGAACCAGTATAAAATATGGAATAAAAAAATATAAAAGGCTTGAGAACAATCAGAGAGGTGGTCATTACAAATATTATAACCAAAAAACAAGGTTTGGTAAGAACAATAGCGACGAGGCTAAAGCGGATGGAAGAGAAAGATATAGTAAAGAACATGTTTGGGAGAGCATTACAACACTTCGAGAACTGATAGATAACAAGAGACAATCCATAGTATCCACAAATAAGAATGATCCCATTCCAAATGTTCTAAGTGATTGGATGTTCATTCCTAAGTTACGAAATAGCTATTTACTGAATGTGCAGGTGAGCAATTAATGTGATGTGCCTTGTGGTTGCACGACACTAATACGAATGTATGATGTATTATTAATTAGTGGAGTACAGTAAAGTTTACTTTCTCTCTGAATTTTCTATTAGGCGTGCCTAGTTTTAGTATTGTCAATAGGTGAAGTGGACCTCGTCAACTATAATTTGGTAATTAACATCATAGATATCCAGTGGACATCTACAATGTCTGCCTTCAAGACATCCAATTTTTGAAGACACAATGGACGTCCACAATGTTCTTCACACTGACAAATTTTATGGACATCCCCTGGACGTCCACAATGCCTTTCACATGGACATCCATTGGACGTCCACAAAGTCCTTCATATAGACATCCAATACTTGGCTATCCATTTCACGTCCACATGTCCGTCTACAAGACATCCAATTTGTGGATATTCGATCCATTGGACGTCTACGAGGGCCTTTTTCGGGAAATCCATTTCCTGTACGTCCATTTCATACCCAATATGTGGGTAAACACAAAATGGACGTACTAGAACATGATATGAACGTCCAATGGACATCCTGTGCTGTTATCGTAGGTCCTTGACAACGAGACCATGACGGTGGCATAGACCAGGACAGTAGTCAAACGTGTGGTGAGCTTGCCTAACGATTCTATGTTTCTAATAAAACAGCCAGAATTCAACTGCACCGCATGGGTAACGCATACAAGTTGAGCAAGTGTATACCTCACACACTGTTGAAAAACAGCAAGTACCAATGAGTGACAGGCTGTTTTTCGCTACTTTATCGGCACCACAGCATGCTCATATTCGATCCAGCGCTAAACAGTGACGAAACGTGGGTCCTGTATGATATTTCAAAACGTGTCAAACATACGTTGTCACCGCGGAACCCTGTCCCTTACACCACAAGATCACATCTACAGGTACCCTCTGTATCAGGTAGATAAGTCGCCAAGTGGTGAAATTCGAGATGCTACCACTAGGCCAAACCAACACTGCAGACCAGCAGATGGAAAATTTGTAACAGGCGCTGCATCAGAAGGAACCAGTTTTTGTGGATCGCGAGGGTGTACTACTCCTTACCTACAATACCAGGCTGCGTAGGGCGCGGGTAGTCAAAGATACCATACAACAACTTGACTGAGAGACACTGTGCCTTCCATCGTACTCCCCAATAGACTATCACTTCTTCGGGTAAATCCTTCACTAATGATGCCGACTTGAGGCAGACACTCACGACCTTCTTTGCATCCAAGGACCCCCTCCCCCAATCTTATCGCTAGGACATTGAGCAGATGCAGCAACGTTGGCAAAAGGTCCTGGATGACAATTGGGATTACTTTGAGGACTATTGTTAATTGACCTTTTCTGTATACCTTTTTATTCATGACTATCAAAAATGGCAAAGACGTCTTGGTTCTCGTATTGTACGTTAACGGTTAATGAAAGCGTAATATTCAATACAATATCTACTCTTAATTTTTTACTGCCTTAGGCGTACACTGATGAATTAAAATATCATACAATATGCTGCAAGCTGAGGGCAAATCTCTTTTACTAGAATAGAATTCAGAAAGCTGGTATGAAAGGAATACCTGGACTACAGGTTTCACTCCATACTATGAAATTATACAGATAAGAACGGTCAACAATTTGTGTTGTTAATTTTTCTCATTGCGTTTCAATTATTGGCATCATACGAGACAGTAATTGGCACAAGTACCATGAACTGTATACAGTTATCCTAGGAACAGAAAAAAATAAATGTTTTTATTTTCCTTGTTTGTAAATTTTCTGAGCATAATATTAAAGTACTTTTCTAAAATCACTTTCGATAGTAACTGGCAATAGTGTCCCGATTATAATCAACACCAAAAATTATACAGTAATTGGTACTTCCACCCTTACTCACCATGGAAATGTCAGATATGGAAATTTTCGAATGGTTGTAACACCTTTAGGCAAATTGAGATACAATTTGGAAATGCATGATGATAGTATATATAATAAAACAATCCTTAACAAATTTGTAAGCAATTAGATAAAAATCATACCCAGCTTTCTTGTAGCCAAGCTCACTCTGATATGCACTTAGGGGGACTGGAAAACTTCTAGCCATAAAGAAAGAAGAAACTTCAGCTGTACATTAGTTGATAAACTAAGTCAATCAATTTACTCAATGTCCAATTATTTTAGTAGAAGTAAGGAAAGTGGCAATTACGATCTGGATGTCGACAACTGTATAGTTACCCTTAACCAACATAAAGTTTTGATCATTTCTAAGGGTTTGGGAGATAATACCCATAAAACCTTTGAAGCTTCGACAAGACTATTATAGCTCCAAGAGCAACATTTAACTGTGTGGAGCTAATCATCATTGAACAAGTGACCATAAAACTCTGGAGATAAACATTATCCTTCTGGGTAGTTATATATAGAGTACCTACGTTTGAGAGTCAAATTCGTACTAAATCATGTCATCTATCAGTAGGAAAAGAAAATATCAGCATTAGATAGTCAGATATTCGTCATATTTTCCAGAGCATCATCGAATTTATTTGTGCTCGTTTTTTTTTTTAAGAGAGATTTTTTTTTTATTTCTGCTTTATTCTAATAAATCAGTTTCAGATTTATCGTCGAGGACTGTAAGAGCTGGATGTCACTCCCGTCAATCAATTTTGGTGGAAAATTATCGTGTTTCTGCATTAGCAGTGACCTCTTTGAAATGACCTCAAAAACAATTTTCATTTCGGTTGCTTTTGGGAAAGTGCTAACTGAGTTTCCCTTCTCACTTCACCTGCCCGCCTCTGTTCTGTGAACGCGTCAATGCGGAATGGATAATTTAAATGTAAAAACAAAGTTTTATTTTCCCTTTTGTTACTCAGTTCACAAAAGGTATATTGTGTGTCCCCGTTCCTCGTTTATTTTACAAAAAAATATACAGTTTTTTTTTTTTCCTTTTATTAAAACAACCTCACAGAAATAAAATGCATTGTGGCTGACGAGGGCATGCTAAACGACAAATTGAAATGTCGACATAAATATTTCAACATTGGGAACTAGACTGGTTGATAAATTCTACAGTGTTTGTAACATATATATGACCTCAACCGCATTACACTTGGTGTACTAGGTTTCAACTCTTTGTCGATATGTTTGTGTCCTTTGCAATTTTTGCTTTTAATTATGAAGTGTTTTCGTAAAGAGAAAACTACGTACATAATTGTACATTCTATAGTACAAACTGGCTCTTTACAATGTATAACTCGATGGAAGTAAATGGAGTAACTCAGTGTTTACCAGAGAGGCATACTCTGCACCAGTCAAAGGTTCTGAAAGGCCATCAATAAATTCCAGTTCAGCGCCATTATCTTCCAAAAATAAATGCTTTAATTTCACTCAGCAAACGAAAGGAGAAATAAACAACTACAAATCAATAAAGTGACATGAGTGCTACTTAATACCTTACTTAGCACTTGTTTCTTTAGTTATTTCAAAGATATCGAAAGTTCCATCATCATAACTGAAATTTCCCTTCATACTTCATATTGACTAACTCATATCTCGCCCTACGTATTTGTATTCCAGCTGATTATTCCTTTTTACGTATTTATACGCAAGCCAATATAAGTTACTGCAAGACAACACCGACAAACCTTCCTCATGAGATTCCTTACATGAAAATAAGACAATGTTTAGACTATCGTGGGTGTACAAATACTTTGTTTCGGCCCTATAGAGTTCCGAAAGCGTGGGAAAATGAATTATACAGATATAATTATATCTAACACAATTAACAGTAGAAATAAGGCATGATGGCACCTTTAATTACGTAATCAACAATGTATATTCCAAAATTGTGCAACAGATACTTAACCGATTTCCCAAAGGAAGTAGCAATTTCCCAAACTTTCTGTGCAGTAAATGTGGTTCGAAATAAGCACGAATTAGACGATTTTCCTTATGGGTTCAGATGACAAATATAATCACTGCCAGCTAACCGGACAATGACAGTCTCTTCCAGAGTTCGATTTGTGATCAATTACGAATGGGGGGGATCCTACAACTAATGGTTGCTGGTGAATTTTAGCCTACTACCTGTTTGAGTAGAAATATGAAGATTTTATCCCTTGGTTGGGATGATATTCTGGTTCAACAACTGGTGACGCATTCCTCTGGTACCAGGGAAAATTCCCGGCATCCCCTTGGCAAATCGAACACTGGTCTCTTCTACTAATAACAAGTAGAACGTTGGTGTTGCAAAGAATTTAATTTACTATTGTTTGTTATGCAACCACGCATCTTTTTAAAAAGATCGTTCCTCAAAGAAAATCCTTTTGAGATGTCGACATGCCGCAAACGAATTAATGTTATTTGCTGTAGGGTAGACCTATTCATGCTTATTTCGGCACAGCTTTACTTCAGGGAATTTCTAGGATTCATTACTTCTTTTGGGGAATCGTTTGAGGATCTATTTCATAGTTTTGAAATATCATTTTTGGATAGAGCCGATTTGAAATCCTTGGTGGTGCCATGCCGTCTCAGTTCTCCTGTTAATTGCATGGGAAATATCAGACTCTAAAATTCAGTTTCTCATGCTTTCAGTAGCCTATAGTGCCGAAACGAAGTATTTGTGCAACCTAGAAGGTCTATATCTTTTTTCTTATTTTAATATTGGAAATCTCGTGACCTGATTTCGTCGGTGTTACTTTGCAACTCCATGTAGACCCTATCAAGTCTACTTGTTGTATCACAAAAGAAGTGTCCAAATGAAGAAATCAAATTCCTAGACTGGACACGATGCTTCTGATGAAACTTCTGAAGAAATTAATACGTGCAAAATTCTTCTTGCTGATCACTACATACTGTAGACATAATGGGAAAAGAGAAAAAATAATGGTAGGAGGACAAGACTGTTATATCATTACAAAAACATGTTTATGAATGCTAGAAACACATAATTGTAGACTAGTCACAGAACTACAGTGACACAGAACAACAAAACAAAAATTAAAATGTTTAATTATCCCCGGCGTCATGGAATACACTCTGAATTTTGAAAATAGTAAAAACGTATTCACAATGGTTAATTTGGTTGAGAACATTCTAGATTACCAACAACAAATCACATTTATGGTTATCTTTAGTCCTGCTCAAGTTGAGTGTACGATAGTTTTATTTACTTGGATCCACGAGAGAAATATAATCTAATTTGCAGTGTGACAAAAGCACAAATTACTGAATTGTTGTTATTGGTTTGAAGGTTAACCCAAAACATGAACACATTTTTGGAAGGCATAAGCATCAGAACAACAAACAAATATTACAAAGCACTATTTACAACGTGCATTTGTAACGTACGAAGGTAAAATATATTGATGTAGTGAAATGGAAAATATTATCGCCTAATACCCTACAAACTTGAATTTGTATATCCACGTTACATTTCACATCTTCTTAAGTTATTTCAGATACTTGTTTTTGTCGAAGTTCAATATACAGTATATTATATTTCTGACGTAGATTCTAGTAAATGCTATCTAACATATAACAACTTTCTACATGAATAAAAGGAACGTTAAACCACTATCATTGGTGAGTTTTCTTGAACTTTCTAGCTCAGATTGATGTTACATATTTCTACTTTTCTATTTACGAAACTCAAGCTGGGTTGAAAATAGCTGATTTGATGATAGTGCCGGAGATAACTGAAACATTCACTTTATTTATCCTTTTGTGCGGGCCTGTAGTGGTATGACTTGTCTACGGTCGAACAGTTTTAACATTCAATGGTAATTTTGCTTATTTATATAGCATAGTCTTACAATTGTTCAAACCCAACCATCTAAATAACGCAAGGTAGCAGTAACACTTGTTCACAAGTTTAGTCATATTATGATGTCTCATATCTGTTGTAAAGTTAAGAAGGGGATTCGGGGAGTATATTAAGTCCAGCCGAGTAATATTACTGATAATTGCTAATCCGTAATATTAACTAATTACTTATTAGCAATTTCTACTCTGATATGTAAATTAACAATACCTTATTTCTTTCAATGATCGGTTGTGTTTATTATCAAACAAGATTAATATTCCAATCACAATATTTGTAGTAGGTTTATCTACACAAAAATAAACATAGATGGCTATCCTCTAGCTTTAGCACAAATCATCTGATATTCTATATAAATACATACGGAAGGGTGGTAAACTTTGGATTATTTAAAACAAAATCATAATTATAAGTTAACTATGAAAATAATCCTGTTATTACTAGTATTTTAGAGTATTACTTTAATGTACTATATACTAACGTAATATGAAAAATCAATTTACATTAACTTGGGGAAAATATTAAAATCCATTTTTTAAATTTCGATTCAAATTGTACCACAGGCAATCTGAATATAGGAGGAGTGCAATGTGAATCAAAATAAACCACAAACATTTGTCACAAATAAATTGTTTTCTGCCCCTTGACACAACACATACTTCATGATAGCTACAGTTGCATGTTTGACGTGTAATCCAATCATCTTTTCTGATTTTTCAACAAAATAGCTTGCAAAGCAAAGCTCAGGTGTATCATAATTTGTCAGTGATCAATTTGCTTCTTTTTATCGAAAAGCTCCCAGTACGGATTTTATGATTACCTGTGTCTATAAAAAAGAAAAAGGATCGGGAGGAACAGTGGATGCGTTAACACAAACATATTTGTTTTGGCAGCGTAGTCATGTCTTATAACACCGGACAACAAAAAAAGACTTGTTGAATGTTTATTATCCCAAAATCGTTGATTCTTATTAATTGTGGGACAAGAAAACGAATCTGATCTCACATTTCTTTTTATAAGCTACTGTTTTTCCGAAACAGCTGCTGTAATGTAGCATTGGATGTCAATACTTTATATTATGTGTTACATATTTCCTTGGTATATTTCTCCAGCGTAGCAATAGAATTCTACTACTAAATGATTGTGTTGCAGTAAAACATACCTAACTTTTACAAATGCATATATTACGAACATAAACTGAAAATTCTTTACAAGAAAGTGATATGCGGTATCATCAACTTTTAGTTTCATTCACGTGAGAGACTTCTCTTCGCCTTCGTATGAGTATATTCGCCAGTGTAGCACAAGAATTACGATTGTATAGAACCAAGTACACAACTAAATACGTAATTATGATATACCTATTACAAATGCACGTGTGATGACTATAAACTGAAAAATATGTATATGAAAGTGCTATGCAGCACCAGCGTTGAGTTTGATTCACGTGATAGACTTCTGTTGGACTTCGCATTGGACTTCTCCAATGTGGAAACAGAATACTACCAAACGATTGCATAGCACTAAATACTTGAGTATGATATACCTAAATGTAAAATGAGTCATATTTGCATGAAAGTGCTTTGCGGCACCAACTTTGAGTTTTATTGACGTGAGCGGCTTCTCTTTGCCCTCCTGTGGTGTTCCTCCCATGGTGCCTCTCTTATCAGTGTCCAGCAGTAGTCAGCAAGCATGGCAGCGTTCCACCTACCTACCTAGTATCTGTGTTCCATTGTGCTAATATCTTGGTAGAAACGTTCACCATGCTCATCACTCACTTCACCGCAGTTATTGAGGGAAAAGTCTAAATGTGAGTGGAGAAAGTGGACTTTGAGTGACATATTGCAGCGTAACTCATGATATTTCTCCAACAGTGTGTTCACACGCTCAATGTAGTTTTCCGCTTTGTGACTACCCAAGAAACTTGTTACTACACCTTTATAAACGTTCAATGCAGCCTTTTCTTAAACACGAAGGACCTGATCAATGGTTTCGTCATACAATAGTTCACGAATTTCTGGACCTATGAAAATCCCCTCCTTTACTTTAGCCTCGCTCAACGTAGGAAACAGTAACCGGAGGGACTTGTACGCATCTTTATCCAATGCCTTTACAAACTGTTTCATTAACCCCAGTTTGATATGTAACGGGGGCAGGAGGATGTTCTTCGAAGGAACTAAAGGGAGATGTTGCACATTCTTCTCACCAGACCGGAAATCCCTTCTTGGAGGACACACCTTTATGATGTAATGGGGAGACCTGTCCCGACTATCCCATTCACACAAAAAGCAGCAGTATTTTGTGAAACCCAATTGCAACCCCAATACAATAGCGATGACTTTTAGGTCTCCACATAACTGCCATTGATGAACATTGTACTGAACTGCTTCGAGTATTTGTTTCATGTTGTGATATGTTTCCTTCGTATTGACAGCATAACCAATAGCACTGATGGTAGATAATTTTAATTGTGGAGTAGAACTGCTTTCATACTAAACTTAGAGCTGTCTATAAACAGTCTCCACGACTGTGGTTTGTATTTGAAATGCAATTTGTTCATCAAACCAAGTACATCATGACAAAATACCAGGGTATCCTGCTGTGTGAAATAAACCTCAAACAGCTTTGGACGATTCCTGTATATTGACACTCTCACATCATCTTGTAATAAATTCCATTCCTTAAGTTTTGATGCCGCAACTCAGCTCTGTTCTTAGGCAGCTCAAGATCTTGAATGAAATCATTCAGTTTGGTCTGTGAAAGTAGGTGGAGCGCCTTCAGTGTTGCACTGTGTGGCACAAATTCCGTATCAGCTGATGAGGGCCCAGGTGCTGCCTCCGTGTCATCTGTGTCCTCTTCATCTTCATCTTGCACAGTATATTCGTTTTGGGAGACTAGGTAGACGGAGATCTTTACCATGAGGGATCGGTCTGATGGCTGACGGGATATTGGGGTATTATATAGATCCTTTCTTTTTTTGAACACTCCATGTCTAATTGGTGGTACCAAACAAAAATAACAGTCGTTGAAATGATTGGTTGGCTCCCCCCCCGCACCATTGGAATGCCAAATTTCATTGAACGTCCCTTGTTTTCTAACCATGCACGTAGGTTCACGCAGCATGGTTGTCCTGATCCCCTACTTTAACACCAAAATAGTGAAAATATGCTGTCTGTACAAGCGGCTTCAATGGACGTTTCTGCTTTGTAAATGTGACTTCACCACACACACATAACAAAACTTGTTTGGCCTGGTGACACATTGACGAGGCATGTTGCTGTTGTTAATCACTCGGCACCCTTTAATACAGCTGGAAGGAAGCAAGAAAACCATCATTATACATACAATTTGTGTGGTTTTCACTGTACCTTTCCTTACATTTTAGTATACTTAAAATCTTATTTTTTCCTTGCAAACAGGACCGAAAATAATGATGTCACCATATGCGATATCAGCATGGTTTTTGGCAGGAACGTTCCAAATATCCTAACGTATTTTCTAAGGTATATTAGTGATTCGTGCTCTCATCCAGAGTCGCTCTAGGGGGGACCAAACATCTAAAAAGGGATTTTTTCAAAGAAATTTCCCGATTTTCCTAAATTTCCCTTTTCTCATACGTCATAGCTGCATGCTCAATATAGAATTTGAAAGCCTACATCATTCTCCAGAGAATGACGTATTACCCATGATATTCTAATGAACAGTGTTAGAGCAGTAGCTATTTACTAAGAAGGTCTCCATACTTGCTTGAGCACTCCCTCATTACTCACTGACATTGGCTGTTTCTTGCCAATAAGAGCTTACGGTACCATTTCTTTGTCCATTTCGTGTTTGTGGGACTCAATTTAACAATTTAGGACTAAATTCATTTCAGAAACATTTTCACTGTTGACCAGTGATAATTAATTACCCACCTACCCCGCCAAAACACATTTGTGGATATTTGGTTTCGTTTCACAACCAAAACTCTTTGTGGAAAAGTGTAGAAAGAAAACAAGTTCATTTGTGCGGTTTAATAAAGATAAGACCTTGTTTAAAGCTAGGACCTACGCACTTACTACGTGCGTTTTACTACGCACTTTTAAAGTCCATGGTTGTAAAAGAAAAATGTGTTTTAATTGGCGATAAGGTCTCCTTACTGTTAACTAAGCTGACACATGGGAATTTTTATTAATCCACATGACCATATGAACGTAATGGCAGCAAAAGCTGCAAAATTTTGAATTGGCATTTTGGTACAACACGTAACAAACGTTAATGGCACTATAGTGCAGGACTGCACTGCCTGTCTTTTTCTACACAATGCGTTTTAAGTATAAAAATGCGTTCTTCGTATACAAAAGACTACAGATTTACTGACATGGTAGATTCTGACCAAGTACCATTAACAATAAATAAAGCTAAGGACCGCAAGTAGCTCAATCCCCTACCCAGAGAAGAATATACACCTCAATAAAATTGATATAAATAGGCAGGTGTACCCATAAAGGAAGTGCTACCGAGTATGAACCCAAATGGTTATACGTACGGTAAACGATCCAGGAGTTCGTGATTCATGCTTCACGTGTCAGACTCTATTACATCAGTTTAGAAAACCTTAAACTTTCGGCACTTTAATGTTCACTAAAAGGGCAAAGTTTACTTGCAGCTTAAAGGGTAACATTCAAGCATACTAGGTCGGGTGCTATCAGCAATGTGTTACACAGGTATAGTTTCCAACAGGAAAGATTTATGAATTTACATCTAATTCGAAAGAATTAATGTTATGATAAAATTAAGTTCTTTAATAACATGACAATTCTAGTTATAAAATTCACGTTTATCCCTACACACACACACACACACACACACACACACACACACACATATATATATATATATATATATATATATATATATATAGCCCCCGCCCCTCACACAAAAACAAGAACAGCGTATGGCAAGTGTAGTTACTAACAAGAACTGTCCAAAAAGTACTCATTTCACTGATTGAAAATGAACCAGGGAATCTTTATTTAATAATCATAGTTCTTCATTACGAATTGAGATGGCACTAGTTGTTGCGGCATATGATACCTCAAACCTGCATTGATCATAATGTAATTTCATTATACTGACTTCCGAGATTAATGCATGCCAGAACGTGAAAAACAGCCTCCTGATATAACAACGTAAAATTCTACTGATATATTACTCACCTTCAGATATGTAATATTTTTTCTACTCCTTGTAAGACACATTGGTGGCTGATATCTTGAGCACATATGAAGCAGACTCGCCTTCTAGACGCCATACTCGAACAAGGTTGCTCGGCACAGAAACAAAATTATATCTTTTCATTTTACGTGTTATTCAAATTGTATTTACATACCATACGTACCACCTATAATTATTATTATATGAATGTAATCCTAAAGTCAAAACAATCTTACAGGTAACCTATCTACTTCTCATCTGCAATGAGTAACACTTGACTTCCTTTTTAGGAAAGAACAGTAGTAAAACGTGTGCAACAGTACAGTTTTACAGCCAATATCATTTCTCAAGTGTTGTGAATCCTACTCCACGATACTATCGTAAATGAATTTCCTTATATAGACACTTTCTCTATCCGAGTTCCAAATGTAGCAACTCCTTTTTGTTTGGCCGCAACATATTTTACCCTCTCCCCGATTTTATGTGTCTTCTTTTTTCCTTTTGTTCGTGCTTAATCGGTGATATCTTTTCGTCTTCGGCTTTCTTCAAAGGGTTTATTTGTCCAGATGACAATAAAGCCGAGCCATTCATGCCATCCCTTTCATTGTTGTGTTGGCGAGATTTAATTCTTTTTATTTCTTCACTATATTCCTTAAATATTCTTTGCATAATTTATTGCATTATTTTCTTCAACAATTTTTCTTTTGTTATAAATCTTCAAAAAGAAATTGAAAGATCTGATTGTTGGTTTATTTTCGTCGAGAATTTTGGTGATTAAGCCACGCCCTCTTTCCCTTTTTGTTGTCTAATTCGATCTTTTTTGTTGTTATTGGCTGAGGACGATCAATAGTTCAAACATGGTCGTCGAGTAGGAGAAACTGCACAAAATTATACTACGATCGAAAATTATAAAATAAGGAAATTTATAACGCAACCCGAATTTGTAAAGTATATTACTACATAAAGCAGCCTCGGCTCTTGAATGTTATCAATTTTGGAAAGCTATATTTTTTAGATTTTTCGTAGAAGAAGCTGAGATTTGAATGTTGCAGTAAGCGTTTTGCATCGTTCATAATGGATGCCCCTGGAAGTGTGCAACGAGAGTTTTTTGTGTGGTTCATCAGTGTGTGAGGGATTTCTGTGATGTATGTGGTGTGCAGTGCTTATTTTCTTCTGTTTTCAAATAAATATAATATATATCAGTTGTGGTTCTAAGCCCCTTTTCCTTCAGTGTACGTGTAAAAGTGATTTAGAGCATCATCAGCATGTTAGTGATTTGAGGTTTTGGCGGAAGCATGTGTGAGGATGTCCGCTTAATTTGGTAGGCATCGGGGGTCGGTTTACTATCAGGTAGGTATGGCTGATGTTTTAAACTTACTCTTTCTCTCTCAGAAACCCAAATCCGTTTCACCTACGTTTAGATAGCTAAATTTCAGCATGAATAATTTAAGTTCGTATGCGTTGAATATTTAACCTTGCAGTATAGTTGATGCTATCTTTCATTTGCACGTTCTTTTTGCCACAAAGAATTTCGTTACCTTTTTTTTTTTTTTGCAACTGGTATGTTTTAAATTCCACAAAATTTCTACAGTGTGTCCGTTTTGTTAACAGTAAGATTTTAACGATACTCAATGTTTTATCTCGGCAACCAGCAAAGTTCAAAGCTTCTTCGTTGCGTTAGCATACCGTAAGCCAGTTCACTCATAGAATTTCGTCCTGTAAATTTACACCTAACCTAGGTATAGTATATCACGTTTATATTATCAGAACGGAGGTTAGGTTGTTTTGAGTTTAAAAATTGGAAAATTACATACGAAATGTTTAACAATGATTTTGAAATATCAAAGTAATTATCTGCCCAGTAGCTATATTTGTAAATAATTGGTTTTCGTAAAAATAAATGTTATGCTTCGATAATTGTGGAAATTCTGCTTAACTGGGCTAAACTATAGAATGTCTACCACATTTGAAAAAGTAACCTTATCATTTTTTTTGGAAAAATGGGTGTGTGAAAACGTGTCTCTATTCTTAGGCAAAACGTTTCTGTAATCAAATTAATTTACCTCTCAATATGTGAAATTAACAACCTTGTTTTGATGTGCTAAACATTCTTTTCAGAATTTTTTCCCAAGAAATTCAGCAATCAATCTTTTTGCACTGCGTTTGTCATTTTTAAAATAAATTATATTTTACCAGATACTCCTTATGTCAAGGATTTTATTAAGAAGTGGGTAGTTTACAATCGCTGTGGTATTGCTGTAAAGTATTCTCAACCTTTCACCATTTCAGTCCGCGAAATGTTATTTCATGAGTATGTGAGAAAGTAATTTCAGTTGAAGTTAAAATTTGATGTTTTGATTCAGTGCTTCTGCATTCATAAGGGAATAGTCAAAGCAGATAAGTTTATCTAAATTTCGGGATAAATGTTAACAAGTGCGCGGCTGCGTTGAGCCTTGTGCTTTTTATGGTGTTTAGTTGCGTTAAGTCACTAAAATAACGTTTTGTGTTCTGCTTTCCTGTGGGATGTTCTAGCCTGTGTTTTCCCCTTTTTGGTGGGCCTAATCCTCCGTGTTTTAGCTTTCTGTTTTTTGCCAACGTTCTGCCTTTTTTGCCCTTCTTTTGGGCTTCTTCCATGCATACTTTGTGGAACTTGCCTAGTGTGTGTTCTGTCTTCGATGGTCCTTTGCTGAAGTAGAGTGCTGATGGGTAGGTACCCTCCCTGTGTTCAGATCCGATAGCGGTTTTCTTTCGTTGTGTGCCTTCTCATGTGGCGTAATGTAGGCTTGTCTTCTAGGCAGGTTTGACCACGTTATGTGCAAATTTGGGTACGCCCCATTTTGACAACAGGACGCCGCTGGCCCCTTCGTTTGCTTTTGAGTCTACCCGCCTTTAAGGACAAATTCTCGATACATTAGAGAAACGAGATTCTGATCATACCATTTCCAACCATTAAGCAGATAAATCCAATGGAATTTTCAATATTTTTCTACTGGAAAAATATATTTAAATACAGTTTTTGCTAATGCATATCGTTCTTAAGCTTTCTAATCACCCATTTGCTCAAAGTGCATGGAACTCTGATACCATGTTTCGGTGGTTGGTATAGATTATAGAAAAAAAAATATATTTCATCAAATAATGAAAGCAGAACAGAATTTTTAATCTCGATTAAAACTTGGTAGAGTATGACAGAGCATGAAGTCGATGCGTCGTAAATTCTGCAACGATGAATCTTGTGTAACTGTTCCGCGGGTTTAGTAACCTTTTAGCCACAGTCGCATGTCGCCTGTTTATAAAAGTCAATCTAGTTATTCCCATAATGATTAAGCAATGTTTGGCCCCTGCAACTAGCAATGAAACTCAAGAAAATTCACACGACGGAGCGACTCCTTCAATTCTGCCGCACTTTGCTTTGGATCATTTCTCTGCTGGTGAATAAAGACAGGACGGATAAAACGTTTTGCACATGGAAAAGACTCGTTCACTGGAGAATATCAATCAATTCTTTCTGATGCATGATATAGATAATTATGTGAATGAAGTTATTGTCTTTGCGGAGAAACCATCTATCTTCATGTTAGATTCGTCTCCATTCTTCATTGTAGTTAGCTGCTATCTGTGATCGGATTAATTATTTCAGTGTATCATATCTATATATTATCGTCAATATCAAACAAGATTATCTTGTTCGGTAGTACGGCACTTTCGTCGTTCACCAGGATGTTATACCACCACTGACGTGTAGAAATTGCGAATTCGTTGGATGACTCCAGTCGCTCCTTCCTGTTTATTGGAAATGTGGAAAGCTTCTACATGCGTCACCGTGCACTCGACCTACGATCCTGCGGGGATTGTATGGTTTGGATGGTGTTATCTTCTCAGAAGTCGATATTTGCTTTGTAGTGGCCGGGTTGTGAGATGAATGTTGCTTCGGTATGTTCAGAGGATGATCGAGGAACGAAAGAGAGCAATGCAGTAAACAATCTTGTCTTTATATTAACATCGTCTCACTGCACCTTTAACGCTTAAGAAAATTGTTGAAAAATGTAATGATGAAAACAATTGAACGCGACATTCTATGGTCTGTACTCTAAATGAACGTTCAACGAAGAAGATAACCATAGTCACTAGAAGTAAATCCTTCTATGCTTAGCAAACAAACTTAGTCGATTCTTCTCACTGCGCTGGATCCAAAACATAATATGCTTATTTTCGTTCTCAGCTATCGTTTTACTTCTTCCCTCTTACTATACCATAACAAGCAATTGTATTTATTGTGTTGTGTAGTACACGTTGTTGTTCATAACATAGCTGGGTTATGTGATGGTGAAAATGTTTAAACATCTTGATGATATAACCTTATGAATGCTCACTCACATGCTAAAGGTATGTTCGAATAAAAGCATCATGGAACTCCATAGCATTTTATCTTTTTAATGCTGAGAGCATACATTAAAAATCTTGAACGCGTGCAGAAGACATTTGTTCACAAGAACTAATCCCCTGCTTGTAAGTTCTTCTCTATATTCTTGAAGCGATAACCCATGATCTGAACCGCTACGGATAAATTAAATTAAGGTACGTAATATTTGGACGTGTTAGACACTTTTTTCGGAAACTCAGAATTTCTTATTAGTCTATATATGTAAAGGAAGGAGATAATAAATGCAAATAACATCTATTTCTACTTTCCAGAAAATGAATTTAATTAATTTTAATTTTACTATATTTTTCGGATACATTTTTATGTATAGTAACAGTTTCTTGCAGTCTCTGAGAATGCTTTTTTTTTTTTACGAAACAAACTGAGTTCTTGGAATATTTTATGAACCAGGATTAGAACTGTTTATTTTCCATAAAAGAACATGACCTATAATTCAGGATTACTTCCTTACTTTAGACAGTCAAACATAATATTCCATTAGTAGTACATGTTGTAACCCGTGTTATGTAATGTTACGCTAACCTAGGTAGTGTTACGTTTTTTCTCTTTTCATTTACTTACTGTGTTTTTAGTATAATACCAATGTTGTACATTTCATGCTATTTTAATATTATTGTACTGTCCTTACTAGTAGTTACTGTGTGCTACTCTTATATTATTATTTATTTTTTATTTTATTTGTATTGTAATTATTGTAACTTCACTAGTATTTTGGTAAGGGTTAGGTGGCAGAACAGTCATAGGCTAAATCTCGCTTGCTTCAATAAAGACAATTTCAATTCAATTCAATTTGATTTGATTTAATTAAACGTAGACATTTAATAATTTTCTCTACGTTAGATAAACCTTATAGTACTGGAGTTGCGACAACATTTTTAGTAATATATCATACCACTTACGTAAATGTAAACAAAATTATCTTTCCAAGGGATTCGACTATAATGAATAATTTTAAAGCTCCATAAGTTATTATTGTAAACATTTAACATTGGAATACATTTTTTTACAATAAATACTTTATGATAGTTTAAGGATAAACGAGTTACCTTAAAGCTACATTATATCTTATCCACATATTCTGAATTGTGTAACATGGAATAAGTACTTATCAACCCTCAAACAAATACTATTTTGAATGGTAGCTCTATTGTTAGACATTGTCTTGCAGAGGAAATGTCCACGAACGTCATAAAGAAATCATGGATCTTGTGGGAGTAGAAACTCCTCAAACCATTCCTCTGTCCGCTTCTGAGGTTGCTCTGTCATGTTACTCAAGAGACTACTCTAGATACATACATACAACAGTGTTATGGTCACCAACGATTCTCCTTTATGCCTGATATCTTTCAAGGTACGTTGTTCACATAGATGTTCTAACACTTTCGTATGTGTATTTCATATGAATTGGACTCAAGGTAGCCATATCAATAACTAACAAACTTTACGCAAACCCTTGCTCTTCGTCACCTCTCACTTTCTTTATTTCTCTTTCTCTCTCATACACACATTCAATTATAGAAATATTCATATACGTACAAACGAAAACTTTACATGTGCTGCAGAAATAAGTATAGAGGTCCATCCTCTTATGTTCTTTTTCATTTCAACGAAGAGTAGCTAGATGTAAAATCCATAACGTAGGCAGTTTAGTGTGTTTGAGAACTCGAATACTTCTCTACGGACACATAATATTAAAGAGAACATATTATTACTTTATTTTGGTGCTAAGACACCTAAGAGATTGTATTATCCAAAATTCGCCAGTGTAATTTCAGGAGAAAATACCAGACCACACCTGTTTACGGGAAAAGCCTTTTGGGAGAAATACAAAAGATGAACTCTGTGTTAGATCATGCTGTAAAGTAAGAACGTTGTTTGCAATTAAAGATCTAATATACTTTAAAGGTAACCAAAATAATAAGGTATAAAATTTCAACTAAGCAACATATATAAAAGAGGAAACAGTTAACGTAAAGTTTAAATAGTTAGCAATTAAATTATTGCAAGAATATGTCTGTTATTTTATTGTGAAAATATTAGTTGACCAATGCATTTATTAATGAAGAATTGCCTGCGGTTTAATAAACCTCATATGAAATGTTATCCAATGCTTTTGGGGACCAAGGAGGTGAGGAAGTCGTTATAATGTTCCTTCTCTCATCCGACCATGATCTGAGCCCGTTGTGGCTATGTATGATCCTATTGAAATATGGCGGAGCCCGAAGAGAATGTTTAAATGTAGTTTTGTCTGTAAAAACTATTATGAAAATGAAATCCAAGCACCAATGTGAAGTAATGTAAGGTGAATAAAACGTCTATAAAAGATCGGTTTACATTGAGACGAATTGCAACGTCACCACTTACACTATTCTCTCTTAATGACATATCAGATTTGAATCCCGTCCTTCTTAGAAACTAGTCTTCATTTTCACGTTGAATGCGTGTTAGCACATTCCCATGGGATGGTATTCCACGGAAATATTTGGGGGCAGAGTAACTTAGAAGCCTCCATAATAGTCCAAAGTTAAACCGAATATTTAAACAAATATAACCAATCCTTATATATCATACATTTTCGAAAACTTTCTGCAAGATTTACCTATAACTCTGTCGACAAACTACTTGGTTTTTTTGGTTTATTCCGTAACTTTCTTTAGGGAATTCAATTAATTTTATTTATGACTTTTAGGCATCAATTGATCAAGCCATGATAGGGTAGAAAAAGGATGCGGGAAGGAGTCGGCTAGGGCCTAAGTTGAAGGCGCCATCCCAATATTTGTCTAATGTGACAGAGGATAAACCTGTCAGGATGGTCAGACGCTTGGATCGAACCCAGAACCTAACGAATAAGAAGGTAACATTCGACAAACTGAGATTGCTTTAATGAAATGAAAGGCATATTATGGACTGCTTCCTTACTTAAAAATAAAGAAAACGAAGAGAAAGAAACGAATAAATACTGAATCTTTCGAAGCAACTCACAATGACTCTATGCCCACTCTTTCTCTCGGTCATCATTCAATACGAAGTTCTTATCTTAAACACAAGTGACGCATGTTACCACAAATTGCTCGCAATAGTTACTAACACTGCAGCCAGCATTTTCTTCTAAGCGCGGGAAAATCTACATATACTTTCCACGTAAATTTACACCATCCATCTGCTAACACCTTTTCAATTACTTTCCTTCTTCCATATGAAGTCCTAAGAGGTTAGTATTACTGATATTTTATTGTTTTTAAAGTTGAACCTTTATTAAAAATAGTTGTGTTATATGCAAATATATGTAGTAAAGACTTACTATTTTAGCCATGATAGTAGGTAATTAATATAAAGGAGAAATAAAAATGGCCGCAAAATAGAACCTTGCGGAATTCCGCAATAGGTTGTTAACAGATTTGACTCCATATAATTTACATAGATATATTGTATGAAACATGAAATTTTATCTAAAAAACAATATAAAATAGTTTAATTCAACATTAATTGTAATAACACATACTACCCCTTCCCTTGGAGCAGTGCATCAGAATATGCCTACCACGTCTACAACAGTGAATACAAAATGTAGCTTATATGGATTATTATAATACTTAGCTTCTGCTAACACTGTTTTATATATCTTGAATGAAAAATTATGTTTTAATATGAATAAGACTAACCATTGCATACCATAATTATAAAGTATCTCATATCCAGATTAAATTATGTGCACTTTTGTGCAGCAGCATATGGTGTAGTTCTATTACCATATTGCAACATATATGGATTATGAGGATGCTAGATTGTTTTACTGTAATGGTTCATGATGTTATGTTTACTCGCGAGGTATCTCGACGTAACTGGGCTGATTTAACCATAGTTGGCTTTTTCATATTGTGGACTAGAATTATCAACTCAAGGGCCCACATGATTGAAGTCATCTGTAGGAAGGATGAACACTAATCGGAAGGCTATTTAACGAGTTATCCCACATGGTTATCACTGAAGCCCAATTATAGCATTACTGAAACCTTCATTAAGACAAGACATCACTCCAATAAGCAGAAATCTGAAACACACATTCTACCACCAGTAGTACATCATCCAATTCAATGTAATCCAATTCGAAATAAGCACAACATATTGTAACAACCAAAATTTACATTTGGAAACCATTGCAAAGCACAGCCGAAGTAGTGATCAACTTCCAAATGCTGACTCTTGTTTAGGTCTACTAACGACATGACATTCTGGATTTGCCACCACAAAAGAGACGCATGCTCACAGAACGTCAGATGGTTCCCATCATAAAATGATTGCTTCAGAATTTGTACCAACAAATTACCCTACTTAAATCAGCAACTTGCTATATTACTTCTTTCTATTGACTAATTTTGATCCGAAATACTAAACGTCTAAACAGCTGCTCTGCAATTGACGAAATGCTTTCCTAGAAATAACATTTACAAACTGATCCCTACACCGAACGGCACCACAATAAAATCGTCTGACAAGAACCCAGCCACATTTTACGAAACCAATATAGCTTAAAATCGGAACAAAACCACAAACAGAACCCAACAAAACAGAACGGGACAGCACCCAAAACTATGATGTCACCGTCACCACACTGACTACTTATGCGGGCTGAAATTATGAAATGCTGAAATTATCGACACAAAGCTAAAAAGGAATTGAAATAATGGGCAACATACCATCACAAAATCATTGCGAGTGAAAACGCAGCAAGGCACATCCTGCTATATAAGAGTACTTACTCATAGCCAACAAACTATCGACACACTTCATCAAAACGGAAGATGGAGCATAATTTTCCAGAAAAACAGTGTTGAACTTTCCTGCACCTCGCGTTCAATTCCTCTTCAGTGCGAACAATGCCAAATCTTCAACGACCAAGGAAATCAGACGTTGTCTATAAGAACTTAAGTAAGTATCCTGTCCTGGACAACACACTACCACAGATTGCAGTAATACCATAGACTAAATAATAATATAGACTTATACCGATTACCTATTTTCGTCTTCGCTAAAATGGATGAGGTTTTGCTTAGGGGACGTGATTTTGAATCCTGCCGTTTAGATGTCCTGGTGGCTACTATTGGAAAAAACTAGTGACTGGAAGCAGTCGCCAGAGTCACCTAACGGAAGGGTTCAAAGTCCTTACCAAAGACGAAAATAGGTAGGCGGGATAAGTCTATCTTATTATTCAGTATATGCTACTACTCAATAGGGATAGACAAATGGATCCTGATTCGTGTTTCAGGTATCGATACTGGCACATATATAGTACTAGCGAATATTTCTACAAGTAGAAAGTAACTCGTAAATATATATATTGTGCAGATGATCTTGAAAATATCTTTGAATATAATGAAGTTTTCTTTAGTAATTTATAGTTTTCTTCAAGTTGTACACTAAAACTTTTACATTACATATTAAAGTTTGTTTTTACCACGAGCATTTGATGAATGGACTCGATTTTTATTTACAGCTTTTCGTCGGCTGATATGGAAAATAATCCCTCCACTCCATAAGGGGCATTGCTGCCCAGGAGACACAATAGTTCAATTACGTCATTGTAGGAAATGGTATTGTCTAAGATTTTTTCTGTATCAGTTCCGATGAACAAATGGTTCATTATATAATTACTTAAACTTAAAGGGAGGAGCCAGTCCACACAAACTACAGCATGCCCCAGCCACAACCAAACCATTTGTTTTGAATACTAAAAAAATCGGTGCCAACGTGGCGTTGCTGTTATTCAGTAGGAAAAAAAGCTTCTGTCTTCAATATCATTTTCATAGTCTGGCACACCTTTGACCCACGGAAACATTTATACCCCTTCCAAAAACCAGCTTCTAAATACGTATATGTCTGCCAGTGATGTTTTAGAGGAGGTATGTAACAAACTTTATATCAACATGCACGGCAGTGCATGAGCCAAGTTCTTCACGTCAGAAAACGTCAGCACTGCCAGAAGCATGTTATACAGGAACAAGAGTTTATGGCAAAATCGACGATTTGGGGTCCCCGTAAGAAAAAAGATGTTAAAGATAGGAATATGAGCTTTTGCCGTTAAGGAGATATGGTAAATATGCGCAGATGTACAAAGTTTCATATTCGTATCTCAAACTATGTTCTAGTTGTGGACCCCTGAAATTGCACATTTTAGGCTAACTGACTCACTCACTCACTCACTGACTGACTGACTCACTCATCATATTGTTTAGGGTGTTTGGAGTAAGCTAGAAACATGAAATTTGGTATGAAGATAGAGGATGATAAGTAGATAAAGGAAAAATTCCGACATTTTGAAAAGGTCGCCATCTTGGATTCAAAATGGCTGCCAAACCTAAAATTTCAAAGAATACACAGCCTAAACGACTAAAGATAGAACAGTGAAATTTGGTATGAAACTACATCATAGCAAATTAAGAAAACTTTCTAAAATTTGAAAAAGTCGCCATTTTGGATTCAAAATGGCCGCCAACCCTAAACTTTTAAAGAATACACAGCCTAAACGGCTGCTGCTAGAATAATGAAATTTAGTTTGACAGTACAACATTATTAGTAGATTATGAAAATATTACAAAATATCTCTAAACACGCCATCTTGGATCCAAAATGGTGGGCGTCATAAATCCATTTTCCAACTGCTTGAGCCAGAGATACGAAATTTGGCATAATGATGTATTATCAAGAGTAGTTTAGGAAAACATAACAACGTTTTAAAAAAGTCACCATCTTTGATTCAAAATGGCAGCTGAAATACCATTTTTCACATCGTTCGAGATAGAGAAATGAAATTTGTTATGACAGTGTATCATCACGAGTATGTCACGAAAATATAAGAAAACGTTAAAAATGTGTCCATCTTTTATCCAAAATGCCCGCCTAAGCCCCACTTTATAACGACTGAAGCTAGTGAAACGAAATTTGGTATGAAGGTGTACCATTACGAGTAGGTTAGAATAAATTCGGCTCGTCTCCCCTACTAGGGTACAGTTCCCAGCTGGAGCCTGATTGCGATAAAGGGGTGCGCCCCAGCGAGGCCATCTTGGAATTCTGGGGGCAGCGCCCCAATGAGGCGAAGCGAGTATATACATTACACAAGTGTAAAAAGCTGCGAAATACGAGCAAAAGCACCAGGGGTGCAAACTGTCCAGTCAACTCCTTCAACCTTAAAAAGTGGTGAAATGGAATATGGATGAGCCTAGTTCCTCGCGCCAACTTCCAATACTCCTGCGTGTCCCACCAAGTTTTACTCGTCACAAACGTTAGCACTGCCAGGAGCAGGTTATACAGGCAGAATGTGGAAGTTTCCCCATTCGGACGCAGCGCTCTGGAGTATGAGGGAATATCTGCATCATGTGGCGCAGTGCACTGCAGATTCTGGTTGTGATAAAAAGACGCAGTTCCTCCAAACTCCTCAAGTTCGATGCGCGGCCTGCCGTGGGATTCTTGGCGCAGCGACGCGAGCGAATCGAGGGGAGTATCAACACGTACGGCAGAGCATGCAGCCGAGTTCCGCGTGTCACAAAACGTCAGCGTGTTATACAGGAACAAGAGTTTATTGCGAAATCAGCGATTTTGAGGTTCTGTAAGAAAAAAGATGTTAAAAATTGAAATATGAAATTTCGAAGTATGACGGTATATCATCACTAGTAGATTACAAAATATCTGCAAAGACATCATTTTGAATCCAAAATGGCTGACTTCATAATCCATTTTCCAGACCGTTTGAACTAGAGATACGAAATTTGGCATAAAGGTGTATTAACAAGAGTAGTTTAGGAATAATTTACATTTTTGAAAAAGTTGTTAACTTGGATCAAAATGGCCGCACAAAAACTTTTTCCACACCATTCGAGCTATAGAAACGAAATTTGGTATGAAGGTGTACCATCACAAGTAGGTAACGGCAATGTAAGAAAACTTTTTAAAAATCGCTTTCTTTAATTCAACATAGCCGCCCAAATACCATTTTCCAAACCACTGAAGCTAGAGAAACGAAATTTGGTATGAAGGTGTACCATCACGAAAATGTTTCAATAAATGGATCAAACCACCGCTATGAGCGTGCAGCCCCCGAGGCGATATGGGAAATGGT
>JAGDQP010007178.1:0-68651 GCA_022664845.1 Lepisma saccharinum
GAGTTTAAAGACTAAGGCAGAAACTAAGTTGGGTCAGTTGCTTACTGGGAGCGGTAGACGACGGGCACGCACACGTAGAGCACGCAGACGTATTGGTCCACCACCAGTAAACCACCGTAAACGTACAAGTAAACGAACACGTGACATCTTTAGTTAAATACAATGTCGTTCCTTACACCCGGTAGTAACGAGTGTTGTACCAATGAATTCGATTTCGTATCTGTTCCCATGACGCAAACCGCCATTGAATCCTCTCGAATGGTGGAATACCGACCCATATCGACACTCACTTCCGAAGGACCTATTGAGTTTGTTATTCCTGGAGATACGTCCGAGTATATACATCCAGCATATCTTTACCTCTACGTAAGATGTAGAATTCAGACCGCTGAAGGGGGTAATCTTACAGTAGCCGCAGCGGGTCCACCTGTTGTTGCTGGCGATATCGTAGCCCCTGTGAATAATTTCTTGCATTCACTATTTTCACAAGTTGATATTTCCCTCAACGATAAGGTTATTTCATCTTCATCAGGCACGTATCCTTACCGGGCCTACCTTGAAACCGTACTTAATTACTCTGGAGATGCCTCTAATACCCACCTGACCAGTGCATTATGGTATAAGGATACAGCCGGCCAGTTTAATACGTTAGGTAATGCCAATACAGGCTTTCAGCAACGTACAGCCTATGTTACAGGGAGTGCTCACTTTGAAATGATGGGTCGATTGTATACGGATATTGCCAGCATTGACCGTATACTCCCTAATAAGGTATCCCTACGTGTAAAACTCCATCGTAGTAAAGATGCTTTCTGTCTCATGGGTGCCGCCAATTCCAATTATAGAGTTCACCTAGATGAAGTCATACTGTATGCCCGCCGTATGGATATATCAGCGGATTTAGCACTTCAGTTAAATAGCTATATGCTTAAAAACACAGCCAAACTACCATTGACACGTGTGGAAACACGTGTGCATACCATCCCCCAAAACGTATCGACGTACACACTCTCTAATGTATTTTTGGGTAACGTTCCCAAAGGTCTTGTGATTGGGTTCCTCGCAAATACGGCATTCAATGGTCAATACAATGAGAATCCCTTCCAATTCCAACACTTTGATCTAAATCAACTTCAGGTGCAAGTAGGTTCAAAATCATATCCTCCCACGGCATTGACACCAGACTTTGCAAACAATTTGTTCTTACCGTGTTACCATACCTTGTTTTCCGGTACTGGCATATTTCACCAGAATGAAGGACATACTATTACCTTTCACGATTATCCTAATGGATATACATTGTATGCATTTATACTATCTCCAACAAGTACTCTTGACGATACAACATGGGATGTTGTTAAGGATTCTCCTGTTAATATTAAAATTGGTTTTACTGAACGTTTAGCACAATCCATCACCTGTGTTGTCTATGCCCAGTTTGATTCCCTGATCCAAATCGATAAGGACCGTAACATTTACACCGATAATACGCTTTAATGTGTCAGCAATAGTATAAAAGGTTGTGTATACTGGTACCTTCTCTCAGTAGTGAGTAGGCAACAGCATGCGTGCGATAATTCATTTCTCTGCCTTTGACCAAACCGGCGATGAGGATTACATCGTCAAAGAAGTAGCTATTGTAAGTCCCGATGCTAATACCATGCAAAATTGGGTATTCCAAGCTCCCTTTGATCCCAGTGAACTCCCACTCACCATTCAGTTGGATAATGATTACCTAGCCACACACGTATTTGGTATTGACTGGTCCGATGGTGATGTTTCATACAGTGAATTACAACGTATCCTTGTTAAGTATACAAAATGCATTGATACTCTGTACACGCATGGAGAGCGTAGACAGAGGTACCTACAACACCTTCTAGGTCGCACCGTTGTTAACCTCGAGGATGTGCAGTGTCCCAAAGCCATTCAATTGTTATTTCCTGCCAGTCATTGTGCTCATTACCAACACCAGTTTCCAACATTTCGCTGTGCACTGTACGAGGCTCAGTGTTATGCTAAATATCTACAGTACCATGATTTAGCACAATACATCTCCCACGATCCACCATGTGTATATAACCCCTCCCCCCATTACTCCCAGCTCCAGTGTACGTACAGTACATGATGATGATGATGATGAGTGTACCTCCACATGACTATGTGGAACAGTGACCTACTAGACGTGGCGTTGCGCGATTGCCGTACAGCATCACTATTAAGTGGCATTTATGCACTGGACACAATACCTGCAATCGTACAACCACCTGTTGCCTTAATTGTGAACGTAAGTCCATCGTATCGTGAAGGTACACATTGGGTTACCTTGTATATTAATAGTCGACGACGGGGTTTTTACTTTGATCCGCTTGCTCAACCCCCGTCTAAACCACTTGTTCATTTCCTCCAAAGAAACTGTAAAGTCTACCATGTCAATGACATTCAGTACCAAGCTGATCATTCCTTGTTATGTGGTATGTTTTGCATTGTATATCTGTACTTCAAAGTACGAAATGTAAATATTAATTCAAAATTGTTCACCACCAACCCAACATGGAATGATCAACTTGTACAAGAGTATGTCCGAAAAATAAAAAAGCAATCAAAATGTAAATTGTAACACCTTTGTAGTAGAGTAGTTTAGTTGTAAGATCATATGTAGTAGAGTAGTTTCATGTAATAAAAACTTTTTTTACCTCTAATCCTTTTGTGTTTTGGGTTTGATTTCAAGAAATGACAATCACCTTATATCCTGGTTGGTATATATTTATTGGTACTAAGACTACAAGTGTAATGTGGATATGTCATCCACCACCTTTGCTGATTGTAACTTCATCCAACACTGTAACTGTATGCAGGTTCGCAATGCGCATGCATACTCTTGCACTGGTTGGTGATACGTACAGTTGGTAATATCAACTTTAAACTGTAATGTGCGCAACGCAGGACAGGCTTGATCTTCAAGGTTTGTTACATTCGCCAACTGGAAAATCTTACGTAAAACACTCATCTTCTCATTACCCTTACAGTAAAAGATGGACCCTCTCTCACAACATTGCGTAACAAGATGGCGAACGTGTAATACACTAAACCCATTGGTTGTATTCCACTCTAAACCGTGCAAATTATTAGTTAGCCAATCCACTTGACGCTGGTACCCTACAGCTAAATCTGAACGTTCACAGGGTAATTTTAACAGGCAATGCAATATTAATGTAGCATCACACGCAACCAAACAGAATTCACGAATAATGTACTCGTTGGCGGAAATCTTAAAACCTTGAAAATCAATAATGTACTGCCGTGCGCACAATACACGTAAACCCACTGGGTTCAGCTGCTGCTGTTGTTCAAGCACTAAAGGAATCAACTGTGCAATGCACTCTGGATCCTTAATAAACTGATGCACTATGTTTAATAAAGGTCTCTTCAAAATATGAGTATGACCCTGGGCAACAAAAATGGAATAATATTCACCAAACAGTTCTGGATCGTTCATATGACTTGATACATGCTGCGCAATCACGGTACCCGTATTCCAAACGTATAGGCAATTGTGGGCCTTACGTAAATTACACTCGGTACATTCAATTGGGTTGGATTGTAAGTATGCACCAATGGTGGACAACACACATTTATCCAAAATAAAGTCGCCTTCACAACTAGCACACTGCGCCATACTACCACTATCCACTATGTACTCTAAGGATTACACTGAGAGACACTACAGACACACGTGGAGTACATATGAAAATACCACATAGTAAGGGTCCACTACAATACACAGATCACTTGGGCTTGAAGGGGGCTTCCATATCCTTGGACAACAACATATCCACCAATGCACCACGGTTTAGTTTCAGCATGCGTTGAAGACCCCAGTCGAACTTTTCCTTTAATGCTGCTGGAGCCGACTCGTGAGATTTCATGTACGTTGCAAACAAACCATCCACTGTCTTCGGGTCACGTAAAATGGTCTTTGTACGACCCCCAAACAATGTCGATATATCTTCAGGGGTAGCGTCCGGAAATAAATAGCCACCGCAATAACCGGTACAAATATGGTCACGTTGGCTCGGTTGATTCGTATAACATCCTATGCACAAAAGGCAATCGGAAAACTCATACTGATGAATACTTGCTACTATACACGGTTCATCCACCCACCGAGCAGAACACTTGCACGCGGCGGAAGACTTATCCGCAGGTACGACTGGACTGACAACACTCGCAATAGCCTTGTCCATGCTTGAGGTGGTCATAGCAACTGATAATGACACCTGATCACCAACACACTTTAACCACAACCCCGCACATGCGCAAACACAGCTACACATACCACCACAAATCCCCACCACTCCAGCGGTATCGCCCTTTACCATGTCAAACTAACACCTGTTGTCAAAAGTGATATGCTAAGCCGATTAAAACGTTACGTACGACCATATAGCATTTCCCAATGAATAGAATGCATTAAACCAAGTAGAAGAAAGATGGCAAAATTCCTTTGTTCATCAAAACATTGTAAAGTCTCCTATGCCCTAGTATATCGTCACCCACCATTGTAGCGGCACCGCTTTGTTCATGTCAAACTGACAGCACCTGTCAAAAGTGACGAGATAAGCCGATTAAAACGTCGAGCAGAACCATTTATCATCCTCACATCATTAATCTCTCCATTGTGTACAATAATCCTACATGACAGGTTAACATGGTCGTTTTGCAAACAATAGAGGCGGTATTACAAAGGGCACCCATAAAGTGGGCCCACATCTACTGTAATGGCTTCGAAAGAAAGATCAGCCGGTCTCTGTCCCTAACCAAATTGTTAAAATTGTCAATTACATCAAGACTGAGGACTGGATTTCATGAAAGCTTGCGTTGCTTCCTTTGCGTGCGGTTTGGGTGAGTAACCAACTCAAACATGTATTTTATCGCGTCTTCTACATATTACGTAACAAAACACATACTTCAATTAGCTACTCACTATAATCGCAAGCGTTCATGAAATCCAACCCTGAGACATTTAATTCACGTTTGTTTGGCGTGTTACGTTCAGTGTTGAAAGCTTTGGTTTTACGTACTGACTTTCAGGACGAGTTTCCAGCAAGTGTTTAAATTATTACATCATGAAGCAGGGTTCGATTTGTGCAGTTTCGAGAGGCAGGGAAGAAATTCTTAAACTAGTAGAATACTCTATCTTAGTCAGGCTCAGGGAACATTTCGGAAAACAGAATCTGGGATGAAATTTGTAGAAGTTGCAGGGGGACTTCCTAGCCATCCTCTGCTACAAATTGAACACTGTCGTGAAGAATTTCAAATGTTCAATAGTAAAGCCCTGCCACAGTGAAAAGTTATTTAACAAATTAATCATCCACCGTTTCAAAAATTCTGTTTTGACTTTGTATCATAAATGATGCGGAATATTAGTTATATTTATGAAGTGTGTTATTGTGGCTGACCTTAGTTTTATATAATTCCCTAGCGTTAACGTTGTCGGCAAGGGTGAAAAATAGATGGTGCTTTTTATCTAATTTTGTTGAGATGGTGTTATTTTTTTTTTTTTTTTTGCTCCCTAATAATCTAACAATCTTTTAAACAGCACATTATAGATCTATTTAATTCAAAACGAATAGATATCGTTGCGTTCAAGGCAGGTGCGCGTAAGTGTACTTTCTTCTAGGTATGTTTCCTTTTCAATATACATACATTTCTTAATATTCCCTCCCCTTTCCCTCTAGCCACATTAGCCCAAGTAATCGCGGAACTTGACCTACGTTCTCTGATTTGACTATCTATACTATTTTGACTTACATGATAAGACTTCTTCCAGATTAAGACTTACGTTAGAAAACGTTGATCTACATTTAAAAACATTGTTTTTAAAATCCTAATTTGACCTACATTAGAAAATATTTTACAATTTTGTGTTGCTGAAATGATCTAATGTAAGATACCAATGGCAAGGACGCGTGGCCTGTCATGAGGCTTCCTCTTACTCAGTCATTCTCGCCGGAGTAATTTCGAAGTGGGTAAACGTAATGAAACAAAAAAAAATGTATGTAGTGTGATTTCCTTCCGCAATTTACCTTAACTTGTAAAATGTTAAAATTAAGCATCCGGACCTGACTTTTCTAAACAATCTTCACCGGATGAGGAATGATACTGCAACGAGAAGGAACACTCCCTAAGCTGTAACGTTTGGCTTCAAGTTCTAGGTGAAATCACATTCTAGTTAGAACAAAAAGTGATAATGGACTGACTGCTGCAATTAAAAATTTCATGAATATTTGAAGCCAGGGAACGGAGAGGACACACTTACGTTTCGGCTCTAGCTCAGTCTTTTATTTTTGATATTGCTGCGTGACCCGTTTTTAATTTATATCTTAATTCTTTCAATAAAATTAAATATTATTTGCAGTATTTTCTATTATACGCAGAGTACGGTATATTTTTATATGAATAACTCAGGAATTAGAACTGATTGATATAAAAAAAAACGGGCCGCACAGCGATAAGAAGCGAAAATTTGGTCACAGAACTGAAAATTTGGTCCACATTGAATTAAACTGGAAGTTGATAAACGAGTTTATTACTGTAGCTCCTAGTTTTCGACATTAAGGGTTCATTTACATGCAAGCTCGCGTTGCTTGCTTTGCGTGCGATTTGGGTGAGTAGCCAATGAAGCACGTGTTTTATGACTCAGTACGTAGAACACGCAATAAAACACGTGTTTCAATTGGCTACTCCCCCAAATCGCACGCAAAGGAAGCAACGCAAGCTTGTATGTAAATCAGGCCCAAAAAGTCTCTCCAGTATCGTTGCGTATTGGCAGAAGACGATTTGTTGCTGAAAACAAAAGGGAAGCGTTAATCGTGAAGCCACATTGCAATTGCACACAAGGATGAGCCAGCGATGCCAACTTAGCGCTTTTGTCGCTAGATCTATCGCCTTTCGAAGGCTTTTAGCGAAACATTTTTCGATTTATCGCCCAGCACCAAGTATAGCGCTTTTTGAACCTAGCTAGAATTTAATCATATTTCCGAATGTTCTTTAATTTTTTTCTGAATGTAGAGTGGCTCCTTTTGCTTTGCTTGTATTGAAAAAAATACTAAACCTATTTCATGAAAAAAAAAAAAAAAAAAAAAGAAGCTTTTAGCAAGGTCTTGAAACAGCCTTCGCTTTAGCGAGCTTTAGCAAGGTCGCCTTCTTGAAACAGCGACTGAGGTTAACGGTACACTGCTCCCTCCTCACCCTCCAGTAATTTGTCCTTGCCTCTGAATCTAGCGGTACCTCGTTTCGGCACTGAAAATACTACGAAGAAAAAGGAAAAGAAGGGTCAAACTTGAAGGGACAGAAGCTCCGAGATCAGAGAAATGTTAACGTATGGGAAAGATTAAATTAAAGTAACATTGCAACCAATTGCGGGAGGTACACGCCGAATCTCTTTCCTGTTTCTTAACCGCATACAAAATTGATCACTATGTCTCCTCCTCACTGTACTCTTAACAGAGAAACAAAGAAACTACAAAGAAGAGCAATAGTCACTCATATGTGACGGGTTTGAGAGATACAGTGGCGGTAAGTTTCACATTTCAGAAAGCGGAACTCGTCTAGGATAATGAAACCATAAAACAAGTTTGCTTTGGCTCATGTCAATTTATATTTCCTTCTTTCCTTCCTTTCATTTTTTCAGCTGAAGTCTAGAGCAGAGTTTCTCAACATGAGGGGCGCGAGGGGAGGTGAAAAATAAATTTAACCAAGGTTTTGTAGGTTAAAACTAATAAATTTCAAAGATAGTATTTTATTTTGCTTGCTGGTTTTAATAGATAATGTAGTTTGATGATTCGTTTTAGATAATATAAGTCGAATTAGGATATTTACTATAACTACAAGAAATAAATTATTATGTTTTGAAATGAAGAGCAAATATTATACAAAATAAAATAATTGTGGGTCGCCGGCTAGAAAGCATGGTGAAAGGGGGTCGCTGGCTAGAAGGCATAGTGAAAGGAGGTCGCGGAATGAAAAAGGTTGAGAAACGTAGATAGACTGTTCCTATGTTTGTCTGCCTCTCATTTGGTTCCCGCAAAATGTTGCCAATATTGAAATCAAATAATTGAAAATCATTTTAATCTTTTGACGTATTTTTAAACATTTGCGAAAGAATACTTCAATCTTCATTGAATAAAGAGACATTGTAGCTTCAAATAAACCATAGTACTATTGTTCTTAAATTCATTTTATTCTATTTTAATGATCATTAAGATTGTTTAGCGCCTTCTTACTGCGATCTAGATATATGTTATATCTACTAGTTCGCAACGCTGGGAAAAGCTTCCATCTCTCGTGCGGAGAAGGGATGGTCAAAACTGGTACTTTTTCGTAGCAGTGAAATCAGTAACTGTTACTTTTGAATATCTGTGAAAAGTAGCAGTTTAGGACAAACCTATCTAAATGAGAGTTATTTGTTCCCAATTCAAAAATCAGTGTAAAAGCACCATTTTAGACTGCCTTATATACGAGCTCTAGCTTGTTATCTGTGCAGTAGAATGATTACTGTTAGGCCTTGGTAGAGTAGTTCATATTATGACTGGCTGAAAACTATTTATGTAATTAGTGGAGTTTTAGAGATTCAGTTACGGCACTTATTCTCTTCGCGAATAATTAATACAAATATCTTCGGCTATAAATGGAAACTATCTGAGAGTACAAATCAGCAGAATAATTAAAACACGTATTACGTAATAATTGGTTCGGATTGAATTTATTTATGAGCTATTGGCATCTTTGGCTCAGGCCGGGATGAGGAAAGTATCGACCAGAAACTTACCGTAACATCGCGGCACACCCCTGATGAAACAGGGGAAACTCTGGGAAACTTGGACCACGGGCTTCGAATTCGAATATTTTATTTATGGCCTCCAGGCATAAGGCTCAAACTGGGATAACCCGCGTACCTACCTATGACCGATCCGAAGGCCGCGACGTTATCGCCTGGACCACAAGGGTTATCGCCCTAACTGTAAGTAATAATTGCTTAGAGAAACAAAAATTTACTTTTGTCTTTCGCCAACACAGCTACACAAAATATTATATGGTATAATGAAACGAAGCATTAGGAAAGTACTAATTAGATTATATAATATATTGTGAATTTATAGTTTAATTTTCATATATCATATAGTCTAATTTAGGCCCTACATAAATGAAAGTTTCACTGTCTGTTTCTTATACAAAACTACTCTACACACGTCCATTATTTACACCAAATTTAGTATGGACGTGTAGGTATTAGGTACCGGGAGAGATCGTCAGTGTTGCCAATCTTTTAGAAACGCAATTGCATTTTCAAATTGCTTCTATAACTGTGAAAACTTAGCATAAACATTATTTGGGACAATGCAAGAATACTGTGGGTGTTCTCTTCCCCAAGCACCCAAGTTGTTAGTATTGCCAGCCTATTTTCAAATTTAACTTCCACAAATGACTTTCTTAACTTAGTGTCCGTACACGCGTGCAGACTTGAGTCTGCACGCGTGTACTGGTTTACACACACTTTTGCATACATGTGCATTACGTACTGGGACAGCTCATAGAGCTATTCCGGGTCTACTATCGCGCAGCAGTTGTCAGCCTATTAAAAAAAAAAAATTATCAAATTGCTTCCATCACGTTGGACGTATCCGCACCAAACGGTATAAATCATAATTCGACAAAATACAGAAATACTATAGGTGATCCCTCCCCTGAGCACACCAGTTATTGGTGTTGCAATGCAAACCCATTATAAATTCAATTCTTCAAATGGACCTCATACAGTTGGACATATTCGCGCCAAAATTTGGATGAACATTATTCGACGCCATAGGAAAAAGACTGTGCGATACTCCATCCTCCAACGATCAGAGTTGTCAGTGTTCCAATCTGTTTTGGGCTTAAATTTTTCAAATTACTCGCGTCGATTGATTTATACTATTCTGGATATCACCATACATTACACTTGAGGGGAGAGGGTAGACCCGGATGTAGTGGGACGAAAAAGGGAATCTGTCCTTTTGCGCAGCAGACTGGAGGGTCCTATTTCGATATACATTTGTTTATGGTGGGCGACAGGGCCACAAGACAATACACTGCCCTGGCCTTCGGCTCGGGAGCAGTATTTCGTAGATGCAGTGGGTGTTCATCTCTATCAGTTTACCAGAATTTTGTTCTTGAAAGTTTTCAACCATGCAAATAATAATAATAATATCTGGTAGAATCCGTGGACTCTTACCTCGGAGTATTTGTCCCTCTACCCTTCTTTCCCGTCGTGTCAACAATATCCTGTTTGTTGAAAATAAGAAAATAATGCATTTTACTTAATTAGACCAGAATAACCCTAAAGTACGATGCAGGCATTTATAACTCCCGTATTCCGTCTTCACTCGGCTAGTAATAATATTATGTGTTTTCGATATCCCCCCCCCCCCAATTCTCGTCAAAGTTCGTCCTTTCGCTGACAACATTAGTATAAAAGAAGAAAAAAGTCGTGTTACTAACACCCAACTATTAAAATTGGCTAGGCCAAATTCTTAATGTGCTAAAATGCTATATTTCCAGCGGGAAAGAGCGTCACTTCTATGATTTAGATTTAGATTGGACGTGAAAACAAACTCCCAGATAGTGGTTGAAAGCCTCTATCAACAATAGAAAAATTCTGATTTTTAGTGGCTGATGGTAAGTCTACATTAGGCCTTGTTGATCAACATGTTTGTGCGCGCGAAGAGTATCTAAAGACCGTGACAATTTATAAACGTACCCGGTATAAGTGGAGTGAAAATTGAAGATTGTCACGGTCTTTAGATAATCCTCGCGCACACAAACATGTTGATCAACAAGACCTAATGTAGACTTACCATGAGAGTTCAAATTGGATAGAGTTAGTCACAACGTGGCCTTTTTGGAGTCACTACATTTGTAGTTGTTTATCTTTACGATAGTGGTCAAAGAATTTGAGAGGGTAAGGGAAAATAGAAAACGAGAAGACGATATCTCCACACCTGAATGTGTATTATCACAACTCCGAATCAGCTATATTGGTCAACAAACAAGACAGTTGTTTCGGCTCATAAAGGACAGACAAAGAAAATGAAGTAACAGCTTGCAGCTAAATTTTTACTTTGTCCTATATACCCTTTTGCCTTGTTTACGTTACTAACATTTCACCATGGTTCACGTTCATCCGAGTTCATTTTAGTAATGTAATCGGTAGTTACCGTTAACGCGGGTTTTAAATTTAACTAGCGTCAACTTACGACGGTTATCTTGTAACGTTAGTAAGAAACGACTGTCTAAACGCAAGTTAGTTACTAGGCACGAATCACTTCGTGAGTTTATTTCTTTTTTTATCGAAATATATAGTATAATTGTGGTGCGAACTACTTTTAAAATATAAAAGAATGATGTCAGAACTAATGTACAAAATATGACGCTACAATCAATTCATTTGTGTTCATTTTTTATAACCTAATCCTCTCCCGTGTAACAAGTAGATTCTTTACTCAACCACGGAAACCTCAATCTGTTTCTTTACAGACAATGGTTGTACAAGCACGATAACCAAGTTAAGTTCGGTAGTGTGAACGCAAGTTAGTTTTACCCATAAATTTTACCATCGTGAAATGTTGGTAATCTAAACAAGGCATTTGCGACGTTCGGAGAAAAGTAGCATTTAAGGAAGTAGCTGCTACTTTTCGTCAGTGGTAGCAGTAGTAGCAATTTAGCCAAAGTAGCAGCTATGCTATTTTCTGCCCATCCCTTCAAGTGCCGACTGCCGAGGAGGTAGAGGCTGTTGTGAGTTTGTAATTTCATTTTCGTTTAGTTTGTGGGTCTATTACTTTTCGCCACAACAGTTATATTTTTACAATGACAGAACCATAATTAGCACTAATTCACATTTCAAGTGGAGAGAACGACAATCTTTAGATAAATGGTCGCCAAGCCGCCTACGATTTGGTATCTTAAATGCATGTTTTCTATAAAGGAATATTGCCGAAAACAGTAGGCTTGGCTTTACTACAGTAGAGACGGACCAATTTTAAAATCACTAAAACCAAACCAAAATCACTTAAAACACACACATTATGTGTTCCTTTCGTAGATTATCTTAAATTAGTGACCATATGAACGTGGAGGTTAGGTGCGGTCATGTATCATTACAAAATATATTTTTGGGGTAACTATGGTTGTGACGCACCAAGTTTTAGAAATTTACAGGAGGAATTGAGATAATTGTGATGTTTGAGAGTACTAGGGAGGTAAATATTGATGTTGGTAACATTTGAAGTGAATAATGATATAGTTTTAGTGTGTGTTGAAGACGTTTTAGGACGCGCTGTATGTTGTGACGGAAGGAACTATTTTGCGTAGAGTTATAGTTGTTGTCATGTGGAAGGCGGTAAGGTAGTGTTGAAATGGCGTGTCTTTGTGATGATTGTGACATTTATTGTTATTGAATCATATGGAAATGACGAGGGAAAGTGCATTTTGAAGGTTATTTAGCAGAGTATTTATGTAAGGAAAGGAAAAGGCCCCGAAACAATTGTACACGACTTTCTAATGGAAATTGGGAAAGTTAACACGCCTGTGTGAATATGTGTCAAAATATATTTTGTAAAGATACATGACCGAACCTAACTTTACCTAACCTCCACGTTCATATGTTCAGTAATTTAAGATAATTTACGAAAAAGGAAAATAAGGAATTATTATTAATAAGTGTGAACATATAAAAATACATTTTGTAATGATATATGACCGCACCTAACCTTTCCTAACCTCCACGTTTGTATGGTCACTAATATAAAATAATCTACAAAAAGTGCAAGAAAACAATTGCGTAAACCGCTCGCCTCCCATGGACACGTAATGTGTGTGTTTTAAGTGATTTTGGTTTGGTTTTAGTGTTTTAAAAACTTGGTGCGTCACTACTATAGTAATGCCATATTTTTTATATATTCACATCTATTATTAATAATTCCTTATTTTCCTTTTTCGTAAATTATCTTATATTACTGAACATATGAACGTGGAGGTCATGTATCTTTATAAAATATATTTTGACACATATTCACACTTACCTTCAGCACACAGGCGTGTTAACTCTCCCAATTCCCATTAGAAAGCCGTGTACAATTGTTTCGGGGCATTTTCCTTTCTTTACATTAATACTCTGCTAAATAACCTTCAAAATGCACTTTCCCTCGTCATTTACATACGGTTCAATAACAATAACGCAAGAAATGTCATAATAATCTCAAAGACGGGCCATTTCAACACTGCCATCCACATGACATGACAACTGTAACTCTACGCAAAATAGTTCCTTCCGCCACAACCATCACACAATTATCTGAGTTCATCCTGTAAATTTCTAAAAGTTGGTCCGTCACTACTATAGTTAACCCGCAGGCTTACACAAAAGGTGAGCTAGAAGAACAGGAGAGAGAATTTAGTACCTTGCCGGGATTTGAGAGATCTGAATTGGGCTATGGTGCATTTTATGGCTGTCAGCTATTGAGCCATATTTCGCCGTATGTACGCATTATACCACTCCTTACGTTGCAAATAATTCGTACAGGCACTTCTATAAACACTACATATGGTCAGAAAGCCTAAATGAGTTACCGAGAGACATATTTAAACCAGGTTTGCTGGTTTAAATACTTTGCTCTAATTATTTACCAAACTTTGGCTATTGGATTCTATCCTGGACAACATAAAACCAGTTTTCATCATGAACACCTACTTCTCGAGTTATGCATACTATTAAAATAAATGGACAATTTCAAAAGACTACAGGGTACATATCTAATTTAGTCCAAGCTAGTTCAACGAGTCAGAAATACGTAGACTTAATTTGCATATCAATAAGAGAAGTGAATAAAGATAGTACGAATTGTTGGAGTTCACTCTGGCTCAGAATCATCCATATATATACATACAGAAAGTACTTTTGATTTCAATAAATTCGTTTCCTCGGGTTTTTATGCGAAAGAATCTTGTATTTTATCAATACTAAACATAATTAGAACAAAAGAATATTTAGAATTTTTGCTTTGATTGCAATTGCATAATAATAATAATGTACGTCACTGGATGTAGTTCATAAATTTAAGCGAAGTTAACTTTGGCTTCTCTATGAACCAACAGACATTCAGGCAAACAAAGATACAATTTGTTTTCGTTTCGTTTGTTTAGGCTTAACGTTCTTATGTTACACCAAACTTATGAAGGACAGAACCTACTGCTTACAGTGACATCCGAACTACTACTTGGTTTGCACTTTATTGAAATTCTGTGACCCCATCGAGAATCGAACCCAGGACCCCGTGGTTACAAGGCGAAAGTGATAAAAAACAACGCAGATGGTTTAATATGTGAAGTAGTCACCATGAAGTTCTCACTATTTGTGGCATTTTTGGTTTACACCGTTTTCTTTTTCCAACCCTGTACCAAACCATGAAAAGATACCGAACCTAACGTTTTCTAACCCGCCTTCGTTTGCTATCGGTGACCCGGCCTACGCTCTGTAATTTTGATTGTCCATTTTCATGTGGCAAATTCTAGAACAGTTCCTTCATCTAACCATTTTTTTTTCTATCAGTGTTTATGTTACCCAGAAATGGAAAATGAATTTTATGGGCGGTAACAGCACTATGGCTTACGCCCGTCCCGATACGGGGAAGCCCCTTATCGTTGTCACGCCTAAAAATAGCTGGTAATTAAAATAAAAGAATATAAAAGATGAAGATGTAAAAGGTCTTCACAATCACCCCACTGGTGTAAATGGCCAGAATAAAAACCAAGCCTGTAAACGGGCCTTTACAAATAAAACAAAACTACACTATAAAACTTAATGGAAGCCTGTAAATGGGACTTCACAAGATAAAACAAAACTACACTATAAAACTTAACAGCAAAGGAGCAGAATCTTATAAAATAAACAGAAATCATAAAAATCTTCAAAAACAAGTAAAAGATTACCGTTTAAGTTTAGGTTTATACCTATTTTTGCCTCTCCTTCCAACGAGATTAAAATTATATCCATCAGGGGGTCCTCAACCATGTCGGAGGACAAAGATGAACTTGGTTGATGGATAGTATCTACAGACTCGTCCTGAGCTAATTGTGCAGCCAAAACGTTCGTCAAAGTCTTAATGCTCGTAGCGAGAGGTGAAGTTCGAGCTAATTTGGAGACCTTATAGGGACTAAAACTAGGCTTAACCCGTGGAGCTCTAGAGCTCTTCACAGGTGTTTTATGTCCCTGACTCTCCGGCGGCATATTGCTAGGAGTCTCCGATTCTTTGGGCGGCTTCGGAGTGTCGTCATGCACAACAGACTCTGTTTGTGTTGATACGTTAACTGTCTGGGTACCAACCGAGACAGTTTTAACTGCTATTTTGGCTACAACATGGGAAAACGCACCAGAGGGAAGGGTGCGCTGAGACTTTTTTACGCGACGTTTTGCATCTCCAGCAGATATTTTCTCTATCACCATCAGCTCTCTAATACGTTTTTCTTCTTTAAATACCGGACAGTCACGCGACCAGGCCGTGTGATCACCCTTGCAGTTAACACACTGAGGTTTCAGTGATGTGCAAGGATCCGCACCATGGCTGCTGGTACCGCATATTGCACATACGGCAGAGGTCGCTTTACACGACGTGCTGGTGTGTCCATAGTGCTGGCATTTAAAACACCGGAGCGGACTCGGTATATAAGGACGGACAGGTAAGCAATAGAATGCTGCCTTCACGTCCTTGGGGAGCTGTGGCATGGCAAACGTCAAAATTAGCAAGCTCGTGGGTTGCAGTTCGCCACTCTTTCGAGTTTTAATGCGTCTAACGTTCACTACACCTTGGCTGGCAAGTTCATTCTTAATCTCTTCTTCAGGGACATCTTGCAAGTCCCAACAAGATATTACGCCCTGACAAAAGTTCAGTTGACGGTGTGGTTCAACTTGAACTTCGAATGGTCCTAAGGTTTTCATTTTAAAGAGATTAGCTGACTGCTTATTAGTTAACGTCTCCACGAGCAAGGTGCCGTTGCGAAGCTTTTTAACATGCTTAAGTTCACCTGCAACGTGATTCAGTTGTTTTTGTATAACGAAAGGGGATAACCCCTTCAAACCACCTGGATTGTCTGTTTCACTCTTTACTTTAATCACAAGATATCGTGTAATAGACGGTACGATACTTGTCTGTTCCTCTACTGCGATTTTCTCTTCTTTGTCACTGCTTGATGCATTAGCTGTATGCGCCTTCTTACTAACATCAGTGACGTTCTCTTCGCTCTGTCTCTTTCGTTCTTTCTGCGAAGGCGACTTATTAGGATGTGGTGGAGCCATGATGAATGAAAGCCGTAAATGCCCACACTTCTTCGTCTTCGTTCTGAGGAGCCAACGAGGCTGCCGGGTACTACCCTCATCACCCTTGTCAGCAAGCTGGAAATCGAGGCGAAGTCCAATGACTTGGCGTCGAAATCACTTGTACTCCCGACTGATGGATACTTGGGACACCCACTCCCCCGAGTGTTGGCGAGACCAAAGGTCCGAAGAGCTCCCCAATGGCGCACTTCCCAGTCTCAACGAGCTAGACCATCCAAGAATCTGCTGCTAAGAACTAGGCGCTATCCAATGGTTCCGCCCCCTTTCCCCTGGGCCCAGGGGCCATCGTCAATGCAAATACATCCTGTCACATCCTTGGTCATTGCGCGGAGGCGCAACTCACAGCAAAAGAGGAGATGAAATGATGATCATCTGTGGATGAAAATGAGGTGAATGTGAATGGAACTCCTCTGTGCTGGTCCTCCTTTCAAGCAGCGTAGGTGTCTAGCTGCGAGGGCTGATTGCAGCCAGCTGGACGATGGGGTCGCCAATTCCCTACGCCGTATACGAGCAGCGATGGTCTGCTGCTCGGGCTATGTGATGATGCATCACGTTGCGGCCCGTAGGCCTGCGATGAGGTTTATGTTACCCAGTGAGTTATACTTAACGACAGAGGAGTTCTCAGTTATTGCCCTAAGTCTAACACAAGGATTACTGTTTCCGCCTCTCCATGTCCCCATGATTTTTAAATGGCGTCGAGCATTCCACTATCATTGTAAAAGAGGTTAGTATTACTGTTAGAAACAAGAGAAAGCAGTGACGCGCCGGGCACTGGGTGGGCTCGCCTTTATAGACACACACATCAGTTTCAGCTGTAATGTAGGAACGTAAGGGCATTACATGTGACAATATTTAAAGCATTAGAAAGGTAACGGCTAGCCTAGCAAGTAAGTAGTGCACATATTCAGAGAAGTTTTTCGATTCTAACAAGAATCAATCAGAGTAACAAATGTCAGTCTCTGTAAGGTCTTACATTTTATGTGTGGCCGCGTTTCACGCTCCTCAGAACGACCACAAATTACGGATGACCCAGTTTCTCAGGAAACTAAGCTGCTCCAGAAATACTTGGGGGTTATAAATTAAAATATAACATTTAAGGCTACCTTCAAAACGTACGTCAGATCATTGAAAATAATATATCTACTTTCGTTAGGTTAGATATAACGAATATATACTTTATTTACAAATTAGTGGTTATAGTCTGATTGTAATTTGATTTGAGTTGTTCATTTATTACTTCGTAATTTCCTTTCATCCTCTTCACCTATCAAACCCGAAGGTCCTACATAACTTTAATTTCCCTTCGGGCTATTACTGTTACTCCCATGTCGGTTTCTTTAAAGGGTAAGGTTTATTTTCTCTTAATTCCCTATTTTCTGTAAATTTATCCTCCCTAAAAATGTTTTTTTTTTCCGAGTCCTTGCATCTGTACTAGCCAAATGGATATGGTAGTACTTCTGCACTGGCAGACTCCTTTCTCCAATCGTGTATCGACCTGAGTCATATATACCTAAAGGCCATAGATATTTAAATTTCATGATTTATGATATCGGTTATATTTTGGTGTTTTTAGCTTGAAACTACGCAATTTTCCACGCACATTCATCACAGGAATTATATATTATCTTTCTTGTTTTGGTAGGGAGAAACACCTCACGAAGTTGAAAACAACAACTCTATGTATTCCCTCCCCTGGACTTACTTTGTTTTAAAATTTACAACGAAACATTTCAATTTGCATTATAGAAGTGGAACTAGTTAGGTATCGCATCACTTCTTCTGCGTAACAATAGGAACCTCACGGAATGACCTTGAGATATTTTTAAGCGTATTATGGAAAAAGTCAAGTTTTTTTGTTTTGTTTTTTTAGTTCCACGGCTTTTTTGGTTGGGAAATTTTGGGCTCTTTCAAAATTTCGACATAGATAGGTAAATAATGATTTGATAATGAAAGTTTAATCTCTCTTTTCCACAAAAACATAGTTAATTACTCGTTTGTAGAGAAATAAAGTGAAAAGATTTCGAAAGTCAAATAAATCGTGAAATTAACGTGTGGGATATTATTGGTAGCTAAAACGCATTTCAGAGAATCTAATAATTTACACAAAAATACCATATCTTATAACAATGCCCATGTCCCAAATGATGTATCAATATTTATTTTGATACTTTTCAAATAACTTGGATCAGATTTGTTGTCTACCAGTTGAATATGAATACTCTATTTCCGCCTTCGCGTCTTCCTGAATGCTTAAGAAACTAGTAATAATATTGTAAAAATCTATTCGGAACATTTGACTTGTATGCAAAACTATAATGATTATATGATAAATTCGGTGCTCCGACGACATTACATTCTATCTCCGATCTCTGAAAGTCCCAGCAGTAGCTTCGTTTTTAACAATGCATTTAAATTGTGATCCAGACATGATGAACCCTCTCTTAATTATTGTCGTTTGCAAAACATCAAGACCATAAAACCTATTCCTGCATGCAATAGGAAATGTTTACATCACAAATTTGAACGTAAAAGTAGTGCAGTAACTGTGTCAGTTTTTGTTTTTTGGAATTTCGTAAATAAACATGTCATACCTTAAGGAAACCAGTGTGAAACCTCCAGGCAAGACTGCCAACCCTGTATTTAATCCCTGGATATCCTAGTGGGAGGCAATAACGTAGTACAGACCACTTCCCTTTCAGTCCTGTTTGTCATCTCCAGTTATAATTTTACTCGTCCAAAGAAATGAATACAAGAAAGGTCCAGACCACCATTCAAGTTTAATTACACAGGCTGACAAGGCTTTTACACTTAACTTTATAGTAAAAACACACAGCAAGTATTACAGTTTCAATGTTCTAACAACATATCTCTCAGACGAAACACAAATCAACACTAACAGTTCATAAAAAGCAACAGAAGGCCAAGAGATCCTTTTTATGTATTCCGCCAACCACGTCTCAGAATTCGTTTATTTAAAAAAAAAAGTAAACAAATTTTAACCAATCACAGTCCTTTGCTCACAACTGCCCCCCCCCCCCCCACCCTAGGCAACTAGAAGCTATAACAGCAAACTACATAAGAAGGAAACTGAATCGAGGCGCAAAAAATATTTTAGATAAATAAATGCGTAATAAATAAATAATAATGTCAAATAAATAAAGTTAAATAAATGTGCTTACTTACTTACTCTATAGCTTACGGAACTCGCAAGTTCATCGCCGTAGTAACAAACGTTCGCCATCGGGATCTATCCTGGGCAAGATCAAGCCAGTTTTCATCACAAACACCCACTTCTCCAAGATCACTTCTAATATTGTCCTTCCAGCGTCGTATCGGTCTTCCCAACGGTTTCTTTCCCTCCGGGTTTCCAACCAAGATGGAATGTAATCTTCGTTTTTTTTCCATCCGATCTACATGGTCTGCCCATCTTAGTGGGTAGTGATTTCATTATTCTTACAACATCGGGTGAGTCGCACAGTCCGTGAAGTTCATTATGCAGTCTCCTTCATTCTCCAGTCATCTCGTCCCGCTTCAGCCCGTATATCGTTCTCAAAACCTTATTTTCAAACACTCGTAATTTATGTTCATCTGCTAGCGTCGTACTCCAACTTTCACAACCGTAAAGTATTACCGGCATAATAATCGTTCTGTATATTTTCAATTTCAACTTCCTTGATATTAATCGCGAGGTTAGTTGTTTTTGGACTGAATAGAAACATGCGTTGCCCGATACCAAACGACTTTTTATTTCTTCCGTTACCTCGTTTTTGCTTGCTTGCTCCCAAGTATTTAAATTTGTTTACTTTCTCATTCTTAATTGTTATGTACCTACTTCCGTTATTCCCTGTGTTTCGGCTTGTTATCATGTATTTTGTTTTATTTATGTTTACCTGAAGATCTATCTCATCGCACGTTTCTACTAAGACATCGGTGTTGCTTTGTAGTGCCCCTATATCTTCCCCTATTAAATCTACATCATCTGCGTACACGAACAGTTGATTAAAGCCATTCAACATTAGTCCCTTTTTGTCCTCTTTTATTTTAAAAATCGCATATTCTAAAGCAAAGTTAAACAGTAGTGGTGACAAGGCATCACCTTCCTGCGTATGAGGTCGCTGAGACACATTTTTATAAGTTGAACAAGTTTCTTCAGAATTCCAAATTGCACCAGTATACTGTATAGCTTTTTCCTTTTAATAGAACCATAATCCTTCTTAAAATCAATGAATAGCTGGTTAACAGTCCCATTTTATTCCCATTTCTTCTTCAATATTTGTCTCAAGTCGAAAATCCACATAAGTGATCTCTAATTATTTCATCTACGTATACACTTAGGCGAGTTAGCAATATATTACCCAATACTTTCTAACATGTTGGGAGCAACGAGATTCCGCGGTAATTATTAGAGTCCGATTTATCGCCTTTTTTATAAACCGGAACTATTATCGAGGTTTTCCATTCCTTTGGAAGCTTCTCCTTTCTCCATTTAGCGTTTCTCAATTTACACAGTTTCTTGATTAGTGCCGTTCCTCCCGCTTTAATTAATTCGGCTGGAATATTGTCTATTCCCGGTAATTTGAATTTTTTTCAATTTATTTATCAACCTCTGTTGTAAAAATAATGAAATCGTGACGTCTAAGGTGGGCAGGCCATGTAGCTCGGATGGGGGGAAAAACTAAGATTATATTCTATCCTGGTTGGAAGGCCGAATGGAAGGAAGCCATTGGGAAGACCGAGACGTAGTTGGGAGGATAATATTAGAAGAGATCTTCAAGAACTAGGTGTTTGTGATGAACACTGGCTTGATGTTGCTCAGGATATAATCCAATGGCGAACGTTTGTTACTGCGGTGATGAACTTGCGAGTTCCATAAGCCATATAGTTAGTTGGTTAGTTATTTATCGACCTCGATAGGTTCGGGTATCCACGTTTGTGCGGTATAGATTTCAAATTCCTCTGTTTGTTGTCCATTGTGTACGTTAACAAGTTTGTCGAAATAACTTGTCCACACATCAATAATTTTAGTTGGATCCATCCGCAGATCTCCGCGTTCATTTCTAATTATCCCTAACCTGGACTGATAAATAAATGTCCTACAAATAAATAAAAGAATAAGTAAATATCAAACAGGAAACTTAAAAAAGGGTGGGGGTACAGGACAGTCCTTATTTTCTGGAATACTTTCTCTGCTCTTCTGTTTTAATTAATTTAATTGTTTCAGTCTGTTTTAATTAAATTAAGTACGGATACAAGGCATCAACATAATTAATGATATCACCATTTAAGGTATCATTACAACGTTCCTCTCTGGCGAAACGCCTAACAGATCTAGTCGAGATGATTCCTGGATTCTATCCGAGGACTTTCTAATAAGGAAGTCAGCTCGTCACTACCCCTGCAATACGATTATAATAATTTTAACTTTAGTGCTAAGGTAAGTGCAGTGCCGTACATAAATAGAAGTACATGTACAGTATATTGAGTGCCGAATTGGGTCTGCCATACTACAGATTCCTGAAAATCTTTATCGTAGTCTGAAACGATTTGTTTCTGATGGTAGCATTTGAAGCAAGAGAACTGCGTCTTGTTAGCTTCGTATGAACAACGTTCCACCTGCGTAACTGGTCAGCTTGGAATTTAAGTGTGGCTGGTGGTGAAAGTAGCGCAATTGCGCAATGGGAGTGAATGTATTTACTTCATATTCTAAGATCCCAATTTTTTGTTGCTTATCTGAAGGCGTATGACATGAATGCAGTGTTACAAAACCCCTCTAAGCGTAAAGCCTGATGCAAGAAAGCAAAATTTGGCAAGTGAAATGCAGAAATCTTGTAAACAAACAAAAAAGCCAAAGTTTGCAAACTATTTGTTTATTACCTAAGAAACGACTTTTGTATGTATCTAGTGTGTTGAATACTTCATAACAAACTAATTTCTCAACGAAAAAACTAGGAAGAGGGAGCAGTTCAGAAATTTACACATACTTTATATGTTTACTTAGAGAAAGGTTTGTCGTAGCATTTACATACGAGCCTTTGATTAGACAGGGAACCAAACTGTTTTTAAGTGGACAATTACATCACATGTAAATAGTCCACAACACCAGAGTTTTAATTTTATTTAAGGCGTTTAGTAAACTTTAGGGTCAGGCCACGTAGTAATTAATTCCTCCAACAAATACAGAACGAATGACAGTAAATCCAACAGGTTCCGCTACTCAATGGACTCGTTCTGTTTCTGTTTGGAGGAATGGGCTAAGGAGCGGTTTTAACGGTAGGTTTACGACATACAACAATGATGAATTTATTACTGTTTCTGGTTTTGATAAGGTCCGACGAAGTCCAGTGGATTGTATGAAATATTGTTCTTTTGACGTGTCCTAGGCTCCTTAAAAGGTTGGTTTTCATCTCTTACTTTCGTCATAAGGAGCACATTACACTAATTCAACTCGTCTTCGTTCATAACGTCCATACTGTAAAGTGACTTTTTCTGTGGGGACATGTTTTCAAATCTCTTATTTGGATAAATAATGTTCTTACACGATAGAGAGCATGAGGTTGTTATGGTAAGCTGTTTTGTATCACTAACATTGTGTTCTCAGCTGTTTGGTACACTTAACAGTTAGTCTTCCCTTTTGCTCAAACTAATTATGGTACCTTCCTCATCCACTACCAATACATCCCATGCATTTTTCTCTTCTCATTTACAACACTTTTAAATCTTCAACCACAGCCAGTCACAATTCATTACACACTACTCATTCCTACGTAGTTGTGCTAACGTTACGATACCGCACTTTGATTGTCTTTCACACCTGGTGCATTATGGACTGTTTAATTGTGATGTCATACCTCTTTGTGGCAATAGAAACCATCGGTTCCCTGTCTAACCAAACGATGTAGACATGTGTGAAACTACGGAAAAACTTGTTTTCTGAATAAACGTATAAAGCAAGTGTGTACTCTCCTCCTCCGTCGTCGTTCTTTTGATAAGGTCTTAGTTGGATACCAAAGTATTAAACACACAAGTTTCAAAATAGTTCAAGGCCATTGCTTGGGCTTGGCTTAATATCGAAGCGGAAGTGACGCGATGGCCCAACTAGGTACACTACGATGTTGCAGATATTCGTTGCAAATTATAAAACGAAATAAGTCCAGTATGGGAATATACAGGGTAGTTCCCAGCTTCTTGAGTTCCCCTGATATCGAAACAAGATAATCTATAGTTCCTGTGAACATACGTGGAAAATTGCGTAGTTTCGAAGATAAATACAGCAAATTATAGCCTTTAGCTTCTGTTGCTGAGGCCGGGATAGATAGGAGAAAGAAGTGTGACGGAACTGAAGGGAACATCCGAGCCCTTCCCCTCCTAGCCTGGTGTGACAGGAATAACCCCTGTCAGGATGGTCGGTCGCTGGTATCGTACTCAGAATCTTCCGAATGCAAAAACAATAATACTTTTCCAACTGAGCTACTGGTACTTATTGTACCCGATCTCTGATCTTTCTGCTATCAGTAACTTTCTGCAAAATTTTGTTCTCTTTTCGGTGTAAAGTTAGGGCAGTTTTTAGAAAACACTACAAAAAATATATGAAAACATAAAAATATTGAAGCAAAGATTTAAACAGGATACAACCTGAAACAGGTTTTCATTATATGATTAATATAAGTCTAACACGAAAATAAATATGTTAATAAAATTTTAAGTTCGTACGACTAAATACTAGCATGTGGGAGAAATGAGCTCTCACCTTTTCAGATTAAACCACCCGTTTTCAGTTGTAGCTCTCTCCATCTCTTCATATATACACTACGATATGTGACTCATAAACGTGCATAGAGGGAAAATGGTAAGGTTATGTTTCACTCTGTCTTTTGAAGAATTTTATGGAGACACTAACACTGAACATTACCACTAGCATTAAATGCTTAATGTGCGATTTATATAAACTATATACAGAAAGATATGTACAGTTTTTGTTTTGTGGTGTATTAGATCCTTGCCAAACCCGAAAGTCCACGTGCCACGAGTTACTTTTAGCATGAGGCAAGTGGAACTTTAAATCCTGTACACTATGTGAGTTGAGGAAAGGCTCTGGAATAAACATTTTTCAATTCTTCTGTCCGTTCTTGGTATGTCAGACAATTTTCAGGTTCATAGTACAACTATGACAAAATAAAAAAAAAAAAATGAAAAGGAAGTCATTTTTTGAGTTGAAATCCAACATATAACTTAAGTAGCATTTCTGTTTGCAAAATCAAACAAATTACACATTACTTTTTGCAATGAGAAAAAAAAACGTATTGCACATTACGGGAAGTATTTTTTTATTGCAGTAACTTTGACCTTGCAACCCAAAGTTTTGCTTGTCCGAGAGCTTCATATACCTAGGGTGGCCAGGCCGGACAGTTTTGCTTGTGATGGTCTGTCCTGTGTCCGGCCTAAGAAGTCGAGCCGTACGCTAATTTGTCCTGCTTTTAGTAGTTTCACATAAAAATATTGAACTTTCCATCGTTCTGATTGTTTTAATTAAACTAAGATATTTTCAGAATTTTTAAATTTTCCGCTAATTACTTTCTGAAAACCCTAAATGGCTTGATATTTAACGTACAACGGGAGAGAGAGATTGGAACATGTGGCGACATTTTTAAAGACTTCCTGCAGAACAAACGTATACTGAAAGGGTCTCTAGAAGGAGGGGAAATAGGCTATACAATAAGTTTAATATGTGGGCACATTCCATAGAATTTCAATACCAATGTAAGTTAGTTAGTAAAGCAAACCTATGTTGCTGATGGTCTTCTTATAAGCTGTTTGGAAACTGAACGTGATACTTCATATTAATTAGACGTTTTTTCTTGGTATTTTGTACATATTTGTTATTTCAATCTAAATAACGTTTAGCAATCACAACTAAAGATATGGTTATTTATTTATTTATTAAGATCCCAGATCCTTTTATGTAGTTTGTCAACCGTCCGGCTTTTTAATCATCCTCTAATGGCCACGCTATTGACTTACCGCACTTCACTCTATTGAGAAACGTTTATAAAAGGAGCTGCAGTATGAAGGGGATTGCTCATTTAAGAATTTCGTTTGTGCGTAGAAATTCCCTATAAGCTGATAGTTTCAATTTATTCTTTATAAATCCCAGTATAAATAACTATGTAATTATATAAAGATGAAATAAACAGGATTGTTCATATTGAAACACAAACAACACAAGATAAAAAGGAGTGAGCTGTCCCTGATAAGGCATGGTCGCGAAAACAAAAATAGAAAAGTAAAGTTTGAAACTTCTATAACTAAACAATTCGTTGAACATAATTACACTTACATTTGTTTTGTTGAGATTCCATCTTAAACTGCTAATGGTTGCTTTCTTGTAAAGAACTGTTCTCTGCTTGGATGTTTGTCCTCCGAAACACATTTTGCTTCTAAACTTGACAAGTAAGTTGAAAAAGGGCCAAGTTTTTGAAATTATGTTAAAATTTCTTTCCATGGAAACTTGAATCTCATTATAATATTCTGCCAGTAATGTGGAATAATGACAACTAAGATATTGTTGTGTATCTCCTTAAAAGCATACTTTAGGTGACTGAATATTTTTCCAAATTGTACCCAGAATTTTCGGTTAAAAATCAAGTTTACTTGCCGGGGCAATAGTGAGTGTACAGTGTTGATAATAATTATCGTGACTAGTGTTCTGTCCGAGGGGATGTTTACGATTTCAAGGTCCTTGGCTAAGGTGAGCCGATGATTTTCTCGAATTACTTTTCATCAGATGGATATGACGTTCTAACGATAAGATCTACATTTTAAACTCGGTTCCGAACTATTACGTTCAATGGTCACCGCTAATCCAACCCGGAATCTTGACAACAAGCGAAACCACTCACCAACCGGAAACACCAATATGAAGTGGAAAGTTTGTTAGAAAATATTAGATATGGTGGCCAGAGTCCGAATAATAAATATCCTCTAACTTTTATCTATTAATAATAACTAGAATCGAGAAGATTAGGTTAGGCTACAAGTTGTGGAATTTCGACCTGACGGGGAACATCAAAATTTTGTTCTTAGGTTACTTGAGAAATGTCAACCATTATGACAGAGATTTGAAACAGTACAGTAACATACGTATATCGATAATAAGTGTTTTCTAAATAACATTTGTAAAGTTATTACCTTACGCCACTTAGAATTTCGAGGCAATCAAACAATAATCATGGAGCATATTGAAAGGAAACATTAATTCGCATGCTTCTAAGTTTTTCGTACAAAAGAGGAGGCAAAACATTGATTAACAGAGTACTTAAGCCATGGCATCACAGATCCCTGTTGCCATGGTAACCACCAGAAATGTGTCCAAGGAGAGGCAATGACGTTGCGAGGTGATAAATGACGTATAACTACTCGAAATAATCACCTTAAAGTTCTTCTGCAGTATAGAATATTTATCGTGTGAGGAACCTAAACCCATTATCGAAGAAGAGGAAGATTCTATTAACTGGTTTATGTATTTGTTTTTGTTTTTTTCACTATCTCCACGCAACGTGTGCGTTGTTTGCCGTAATTCATTTAGTCAGTGAATGCACACAACTATCTCACAATTGAAAAGAACTCAATAAACTGATCGCTACTGGAGTTTTATACTATTTCATTGATATGAGCGAGCGACGCTCTTATACATTTACTTTTATAAGTTCTTTTTTTTTTAATAATAAATAAATAAAACTCCTCCGAGGTTTCTGGATCGATGGTCACCAGATTCGTACAATGATATTGGTGGTACTGGAGGTTTATAAGGCTTGAAATCAGCGAAAAGTATGGTTTCCATTGTAAAGGCAATTTAAGAAAAGCACGCTTTCACCCATTACGTGAGAACGGCTGGACTTACTCCCTCCAAAATTGATATTGTGATAAAATGGACAATCCTTCATATTTTATGGTCACCAGAACTTCCAGCACCTTTTTCATCGTGATAAGATTAATTTTTCGAAACTTAAGTTGTCTCGTCATATGACAACGGTTAGACCCATTTGCTTCAAATCTGGTATGATCAGGGGTGGATTTCGGTTTCATTTTTTGGCCTGGCCCACTGCTTGGAAGGGGTACATTTTAGGGACAGTATAACGGGTCATTACATAATAATAATAATAATTATTATTATTATTTTGCTTCGTTCGGCTAGGAGTTTGGAAACTTTTGAGTTTTTACCCGCCCCCCCCTCCCCTGCGGGGCCAGTCCAGAGCCAAAATCCACACCTGCGCACTTTAGCTTTCCCACAAACTATGCTCTGACCCTAGCAGTAGTTCAAACTCAACTACAAATATGAGTAGCTTCGTGCCTTGCTTTTCATACTGTGTATCTGTCAATGGACTGGACACTAGAATTTCATTCTTTCCTGCTGAGAGATAAGCTCAAGAATGGATTAAATCTGAACGCCACTCAGCAACAGACCCAAGAGGCCATGTGACCGAAATCCAGAAAGAGGCTACAAAAATATTCCAATATGGTTATTATGATTTTTAGCAAACTAAATTTCTCGTAAGACGATTAATTTTTATAGTTACACGTTTTCTTTTTAGTTGTAACTGATGAAGTTTTTTTTCCATTGCATAGTTCCATAAGATTTTTAATTTTAATTTCGAGGACCACTCTGCAGGAAATAAATTTGTGAAGGAGCATTTTTTTTATCTACTCGTGTAAAATTTGCCTTTTGTTATATACAGGCAAAATAACCTAGACAAAACATTTTCACGGGATTCCTAATATGGAAACATTTTTTTTTTTTTTTTTTCATTTCAACCATATTGACTTCCGAAAGCTTGTGAAAATGATTTTTAGAGCTTGATATTTCCACAAACAGAACAACTGAGGCGCCATGGTACCCTCAAATACTTCAACCCTAGGGATGCTATATTTCAAGAGAGAAAATCCGGAACGCTACCAATTTACGAAAATCTTTGAAATGTGCAAAATAAAAAAGGGTTAAAGACTTTATTTAATATCTTTGTGTTAAAAACCGTCAATTTTACATCCAACACTCTGCATCTAAGTAATCGCAATGAAAATGATACTACTTCTAAAATTGTTCAAATATTCCCTGGTCGAAGTACGTCCCCATTGTTGTGTAAAAGGAAAAAAGTTTAAAAAAAATCTACAATCAATAATACAAAAAGATACATTTTCCCATCTCATAAGATTTTATTTTATTCAAATTTTTAAAAATTTCTCATTGTTGCCTTGCCGATTTTACTAAACAAAGTTTCCTTTTTTTCTTGGCATTGTTATGGTCAGCGGAAAATTACCAAGAAATTCAATCGGTGATTCAAATATCTCCGAAACCGGAGGCAGATAAAAACAAAGCGTAATAGCGCAATACGCATTGAGCAACAAAACGCTTTTCCCCCAGCCAAATGAATTAGACGTTTCGTTCAATATTAAGGTGAATTGAATCGTGAACTTGAATTAAATCATTGTTCTATGTAGCCAAGAATTTTTTAAAACTTTGAGATACCAAACTCATTAACTGAAGTGAATATAGTCGCGTAAAAAGAAAGGAAACAATATTTCCCTCTTCCTCTATTTTTCGATGCAAACCGGGACATTTATACGTTCCGAGAATTATTTTCGGGATACAGGGAAGCAGATCTCGATTCTGGTACGGTCCCGGATTTTCCGGGACGAGTAGCAATCCTAATTAAACATTTTCTATTAAAAAAATGTATTTCAAAACTGTGCAATGGGTGGAGAAGGGATTTTCCTAAGGAAGTAGGCAGAGGCGGTTCTAGGCCGAGGGTAGGGGCTGGGCCCTCCCAGTTTTTTGCAGTGAAGATAAACTAATATCCTTAATTGTCTTGAAATATTTAATATAATTAATATTTATTTTGCAAGAAGTTTAATGTTATCGATTCTTGAACATGAAGTGTACCATGATAAGCTTCTTCTATAAACATAGGGTGGGGGAAGAAGTCACAGTGTATACAGTCTGACGTATGTTAGAAACTCCATTTTGTCGAGTTTTAAACGATTTTTTACTTTATTAGAACAAGTTTCAAGTAGATATTTTATTGTTTTTTGGTTATGTAACACAGTATATTTTGTTTTTAAAATCTTTTAGAAGTCTTCACTATCAACAAGTTGTAACAAAGGGAAGACCACATCATCTAAAAATGTAATTTATTGCTTATAGGCAATGCGGTGTTATTTCTAAATTATACCACCAGTAGCTTATACCGAAACGACAGAACGCTAATCGTTGTCCGACTTACTTCTTACTATAAAAGTAATGGGTAAAAATAGTATAGGAAATTCTAGTCTGACTTAGAAATAAAAAGTAGAAATCTTTGTTGCGTTTTTTTTTTAATCATCTTATTTAGGTCTAAATTGGTGTTGAATTATACAATATATCCAGTTTGGTATTTATAGATTTTTAAGTGTGTGTGTGTAGAGGCAGGGACTCTTAATGCCGTTTTGTGAAGTGTAAAATCCAAGCAAGTCATTTTATCCTGTGTAAATTTGGCAGTTAACTATAAGTTTCCCTCTGTAAATTCCATAGATTCCATGCACTGATGAAAAATTTTAAAATGTTCACTTTTTTGCTTCAACTAATTATTTTTTTCTTAGCCTGAAAAAGGTTTTAAACGTACATATTTCCTTCATAGATATACCTAAGGAGAATTATATGCAAATTAAAAAAAATACTGAAAATGACTAATGTGTATCACACCCACCCACACAAACAAACATTTGTTGGGTCATTGTCTGAGAAGACCTTGTACTGAAAAACGCATTGGAACGAACGATGGGAAGGCAAAAGAGGAAAGAAAGAGAATGCAGATTATGGACAGCATCAAAATAGAAACACTTGATATATATATATATATATATATATATATAATATGCAATGTTGAGCTTCCCCCCCCCCCCCAGTTTTTTCCTCTAGAACCGTGACTGGAAGTAGGAGACAACCCCGGAGTCCCGTTCTGACCGTCTGTTTGTCGACAACTTTCAACTCAGGAACTACTAGGCCTGGTGGTTGAGGTATCGCTGGAAAGGTCTTGAGACGAGTTCAATCCCGTACTATTCATCCAAATCGCAGAGGCGGGTTTCGAGTTCCGGGGCCCATATTTTAACTCAATAATTAGGAGTATGAAGGTTTCTTCCCAAATGTAATGGAAAGGACTTGGCAAGACTAATACAAAGCCGTATTATTCATCCAGATCACAGGGCGGGGCTGAAATACCGGGAGAGGAAAATATTCAACTCAGGAACTGTTAGACCTAGGAATATAGTTGAAGTGTCGTTGCAAAACTATCGGAGCAATTTTTCCAAAGGAAAATTAATAATCCAAGGATGCTCCCAGCTGAAGCTGTAGCTCATATGCACAGTCCCCCTGGGATCCGCCTCACTTGTTTTTAGAAGTGCTTTTGATAATGAGCTCAAATGAAGTTGGAAGCAAACAAAATCCTAAATTCTAATACTAAACCTAGAAATTTCTTAGACTACATCGAATTAATTAAATATATTCACTTATATACTTACTTTGGGCTACTGGAGTTCTCTTTTTGCAACTTTTGAGAGTGTGTATCAACTTAATTTTTTATTTAATATCAACAGCTGCTGCAGAAATGTCCCAGAAATTATAGATAAAATGCAACATAAGATTCAAAAGCACTGTCACCAAAACAAAACAAACTTCACTATACGCATTGCACACACAATTTCTCACCCACGACTAGTAATGAACGAAACTAACACTATGGTGTCTGTAATTTAGTCGCTATCACGATCCCTCTTCATTCTATTAATAATATACTACTAAAGTATCAGATTTGTAGAATCAATGACAATGTTTATTGTTTGTTTATCCGTTTCCCCGATCCTGACGCAACCTATAGCATCTCTAGAATAGAAACAGCGCAAAATATTCAGTTATTGTCGGAAACGAGCAACAAAGAGGGTTTTATGAGACTAGTATTTGGCGACACCCTTGGTGCTTCGCTCTTGTAAACAAATATTTAAAACCAATAAATGTTTTTGAATGAACTTATGAATGGTAGAATCTGAAAGGAATAGGAGGGGAGGAGGGATGTGCCTTATTTTCCATTTGCAACTAACCCTGCCCTAAACTGCCTTTGGCAATGGGTGAAGCACTGTTTTATGGCACCGACCTGGTTTGTGTGTGTGTGTTTTTAAACAGTTTCATTTGTTCATACTATTTTGTTCCTTTCCACTCCAATCTAGAGAAAGGTCAAGTTCTTTAACATCAACAACCCACAACCCTCGTGATCATAAAGTACACCGAAGTTGTGAACAATCAGCGTTTTATCCTCTTTCCTTTCTTTCTTTCTCTCTCTCTCTCTCTTTTACCAATCAATCTCCTTTTCCCGGCAGGATGTAGCAGCCACGATTGACAACGTGTTGTATTAACATCTTCAAAGGAGAGGCCGGAGGAGGGCAAAGGAACCCAAGTGAACGTCGAAACCTTCAAATTGTCCTTTGCTTTCAGTGAGTTTATGATATTAACAATAAAAGTGGAGAAAGTGAAGACATTTTACAGAGGGCTCTTCGTTTTTAAAGGGGATGTTAGCTTGGCCATGAGTTTTGTGTGTCGAAATGGCTAATACGCTACAAGTAGTAGCAAATGTGGTCATCTTTATTGGGTAACATTACGCTTCCAAGACAAAAGGACCGGCGGGAGGGGGAACACCTGGGAATTTTCATTTTCCCGGCCGGGCCAATCCGACCCTAGTTTCAAATTTTCTAGAGTCTTCAAAAGTACCTTCGGAGCTATACAACCGTTTCACGGAGAGGAGAGGTTTTTCTGAAAGAAACCCTGAGCAAACACAAAGCTAGCTGACATGACAATGCTTCTGAGAGTTATTTGCATTCAGTTAATACAGTATTGACATTTTAGTCTGACCGATTCTGTAAAGTAATTTTTGTTTATCCACAGAGCCCAAACTGAAAGTATAAGGGACTACAGTAGGATTTAGCCTGGCCCGGCCAGGCCTTTGATTTCATTTAGCCTTGCCCGGCCAGGCCCGAAATCCACCCCTGGGTATGATCATATAATGCTCAACCGTTAAGTGGACTCCGAACCGTGCTCCCAGGTGATACTCAGAATTTCTTCATTATAAGGCAGCAAGCGTTACCCACATTATACTGTATTTATTTATTTATTAAGTGGGAAGTCGTTTTAGCTATAGTTGATTGGGTGAAAGGTGAACAGTAAAAACTTATGTGAAGTGATCCAGCTTCCACGAAATACTCCCCCTGCCATCGCATGAACACTGGGGGTTCGAGTGTCGGTCACGGCAGCTATCCTGGCGCGGTTTTTCTTGTCCTAACCAAGCAGGCGCGAGAATCTTACCTCCCTGGTCGCTTTTTCCTCCCACGATAATAGCAAATAATTTAGACATGACGTACGAAGAAAGGCCAGAAATTTAAAATTTTCAGGTAAGTTTATGATTCGTAAGCTTCCCTCCATAAATAGTGTCCCTAGTTCGATATCTGGAGGGGTAGGGTACAGGTGGTTCAAAATCCAGTTAAAACTGTAGATCCTTTCCTTGGTATCATCTGATTAAAGGCATTGGCAAACCACCTCTGGGTCAGCTTGCCCAGGGAGCTTCGGGTCTCAAACTTAACTACGGGCAGAACACTCATTATCGTCCAGCTTATTTAAAAATGTAGGCTCACAAACAACAATCTGGTTATACCGAAAGGACTGAATGAAGTAAATAAAAATGGCATATTTCTTTATCTGAGTTACGACATTAATTATTTTATGATTTTTTTTTTAAACCAACATTTGTGTTTAAAATAGATGTATAAAGCCTTCCAAAGTTTTTTTTGTTAAACAAACGAAAATAATCGTAAGTATTGACTTGCGTCACATACTATATTCATGTTTACAAAATATGAATCCCTTATTCACAACATGACATACAGTTTGTCCGTGAAAATAACGGCACCATCTTCGGAGGTGATTATTATTAACATCAGAACAAAAGTTCCTTTGAAGAAATTTCGAAACATGCTTAGTTTCGGAGGTACAGACGTTCAAAGTTAGTGTGGCAACTTCACAAATGACGTCATATCGACGCAAGCGGTATCGCTGCGCAAATCACAATGGAAGTGATACCCAATATATTAATTTGAGCAGTGTTTATAATTGACGAATACAGCTTACAGGGGATGTTTATGCTTGCCCTATTAAACGATTCCTTGACAAAAAAAAAACCTACGTTGCAAAATCTGCCGGACGCCCTCTTAATTATAACTATCATTCAAGTGGATGTATTGGATAAAGAAAAACACAGCTTTTTGACAAGGCTGATATATTTTAATAATAAAAAGGTACTAAATTGTAACAGTTTCAGAAGTATACCACCTCCTTCAGACTTCACGCTAGAACCTGTTTCTTTTTATTATTAAAATATATCAGCCTTGTCAGAAAACTGTATTTTCTTTATTCGAGATGGATACAAGGCCGCATTGTCATAATAAGTATGTATTGGGCGCTACTTCGATTGTGATATGCTACTCGCCGACTGACTCACATTATTATCTGTCGAAATATGTTTTCATTTGTGACGATGCCTGTAGCTCCAAAACTACGCATATTGCGAAATTTCTTCGAAGGAACTTTTTTTTCTTGTTTTCATGTGAGGAACCACCTCCCGAAGTTTGCGTCATTACTTCAGGAATATATGTATATTCATCATGTTATATGTATATATTATAGCACGACACTTATTAGTACGAGAATATATTGTATCTCTTTTTCTATACACAAGTTTTCACTGGCTTCGTACAAGCATTTTCAAATACACTATTTCATGGTGTCTACTACCGTGGAGAACCTGGAATACTCAGGGAATTTTATAAATCTGGAAAAACTCAGGGAATACTATAATTTACGAGGGAAATTCGAGGAAATTTATGAGGTAGACCTGTCCACAGCTGATAAGAGCACTGCCTCGCCAAGGCGTAGGTCGTGGATTCGATTCCCACTGTTGACCGAAATTTTAATGTGTTAAAATATTCTATTTTAAAGAAATTATCTTTTTTTTCTTTTGATATTAAAGAGTGAAAAGTATGTGACTGGACCGGGGATCGAACCCGGGACCTTTGGGTTACCTTGGATATCTTTTTTTCCATTTGTAAAATATCAATAACGTACAAGATGCTTGGTGGTGGGATTAAAAAATATCATTGCGTACTATTTATATTTTCCACTATACTAAAAGAAACCCAGGGAATTTGGGAAAACCTGGAAAACTTAGGGAATTTCAAGTCACAAAATTAGTAGATACCATGCATTTATACAGTGATTTTACTTGTTGCCAGGTCATTCTTTTTCCTGTTCTTGTAAATTGTCTGTCTGTTTCCTTATTCCTTTGCATATTAATTACACTTTTCCAAGTTAGATTTAAACTTTCACATTCATTTTCGCTCACGTTATATGTATTCTAACTACTTTTGCATCCTTCTTAAACCAATCTCTCCGAATTGCCCTTTGCTCGTTTCACGAACCTAACACTCTTTTCGCGTGTATGGCGTTCTGTATTCAGTATATGCATTACACAGATCATTAGATAGAATAAGTAATTCATAATTTGTAAGAAGGTAAAAACTTGGTAAACGGCTATTTCCCAGCCGTTCGTTATGGGAACAATTATACGTGTACAGTGAGAATGTCAAGTCCTTTGTTTTAAATATTTAATGTTATTTACAAAATAGTGTCCATGGCGTGTAGAAAATTTCTTTTTAGGGGTGGGCGGAACCGGATCCTCCCGGTTCCAGGATCCGGATCCAAGTGCCCATCCCTACTTCTTTTAAAAAGTCATGATTAATAAACGATCTTTTATTACTTTCAGGAAGTTGTGGTGTGGGCGCAAATGAAAGGAACATATGAATGGACAGCAATGTTAGAAAAAAAAATATAGGATTTATTTACACTAATATATGAACTAATTTGCAGACGATGTTAAGTGAAGCTAGTGGCATAGAAGATAAGGTGCTAATACTAGTTCATACATCTAATAGTGACCCACGACTAATAGGTAAATATTACCGAGTAGAGCAGCGGGGAGTTGTAAAACATTGAAGTGCTCTTGGAATACGAAGGAAATAGTTGAAAATTAAGAACCAGTGTAGTCTAATAGTTCACAATGAGGACATCATTTCACATCTCGTAATTAAAGTGGTTTCAAGGCCGAAATGTGTGACAAATTAATTATAAATATGCATGACAGCCGTTCAGAAACTAGTAAAGAACGCACAGTTGAAAGTAAAATATTCCAAGCTGAGAGGAAAGTTAGTGTCGCCAGCAGAAATGGACGTGGTACGGGGAAACACAAGAACAAGAAGGCTTTCTTGATCAAGGGTAAATCAGGCAGCTTAGGTAAAAGTTTAAATGGCAAGGACCAGTTTCTTTCTGTACATCGAAAGCCAATTCATCCTAGTGATAAACAGTTGGATTCGGAAAGTGATGTAAATATTGAATGTGGTGCTTCTTTGACTTCTGACGACAACAAATCGAAGAAAATGAGCCATCATCATAAACTGGGAAGCTCTTCGTGTACCACCCGTGACAGTCAATGCGACAGCGCTAATCAAAACAATGATACTCCTTCAAATTCTGAAAGAACTGGTTGGTTCATAGAGTGTCGAAATGCTAGTGAGAAGATAAACTCACCTTTAGGTAAAAGTAAGAAAAAGAAATTGGATGCAAAAAAAAATTCGAATACCGTAGTTCAAAATATACCAGGTCAGTTTGTAAGGCCACCTCAGTATAAGATAAAAGATAATTTTGTCTATGGGGAGCCTACGTCTAGTGAAAGTGCAGCGTTAAGTTCAACCATCCCGACGTTGAAGAAAAAGAAACGGAAGAGAAATCTCGTCTCGATCGCACAGAACCAACAAGTAATACCGAATACAAGTAATGCTGCCCTTGATTCTGACGTTAATACTCCGGATTCAAGCAATGTGCCAAGCAAAAAGAAAAGAATAAAGGTTTCCGAAGGAGATAAGAACAAATTGCAAGAAGACTCCGAAGAGGATGAACACATTCGGAAGGAAGTGAAAACATTTCTGTCTTCGGCTTTCGAAAAACTAAAGCATAAAGGTTCCGTAAATCGAAGTGATTCAACAGTTGGAGACGTATTGGCAAATAACCCAGCTAAGAAGAAGAAACGAAAGAAACGGAAGAAGTCGAAAATTGAAGATGATGGAAGGAATTTCCTTTCCTTTAGGCTAAAACTGGACGAAAACCGAGATAAATCAATAGAAGACATGCCAGCGGAAAAACAAAGCTCCTTTCCGGATGCTGGGAAAGATTTCTTATCTCTTGATGTGGAAGAAGAAACTGAAAAGTCGACAGTTGGAAATGCGAAAGAAGTCTCTGATGATGACAAGGACATGAACACGTCACATCCAACACCGCGTCAGCGATACATCTTGTTCGTTGGAAATCTTCCATACAAGTAAGTAGGCAACATTCCTTTGATTTTCTGTATTATCAACACCGTATACAGTGAAACCCCGTTTATCCGGAATCTGTTAATCCGGATTATAAAACATACATGTACAGTAGTTCTCTCACCTAAATCCTGCACTCATGTCCAACCTAGATGGCAGCACCTATCATCTACCTGAGACTTACTGACGTTGAGCTGCCAAAAGTCAACTTATGTAACCATTTCTGCACGCAGCTATCTATAACTGGTACGTACTGTACTTTATACAAGAACATTTTTTTATATACGTAAAACTACGGGAAAAAATGTGCATTATATAAAATGAAATGGATACGAACTGTGTTACTAATGTCGTGAACGAATACCCCGGATTTTCGGTCATCCGGATCGGGCCTGGGTCTGTTTGAACCGGGCAAACGGGGTTCCAATGTACTTAGGTCATATATTATCAATATTTTGTACTTGCATGTATAAGTCTTAGGACAACTGCTTAGTTAACTATCGGAAGTCAAATGGGTTGGCCAATTGAAACCAATTAATTTTTATAAAAGAAGTCGATTTAAAAAGAATTTGTTCTTTCATTGATGGAATACGAATTTTGTAAGGAAGATCCATAAGGTTAAACTGCCAGTACCTTATGAAAACATCAAGCAATATAGTCAAGTTTTAACAAACTAATTGTCACTGTTTTAGATGTGCATACATTTCGTAACCAAAATAAAAGTTCTAATATATAAACTAGAAAACGTTTTTAAAATCAGGGTCATTTCGTTATAGAACGGTTTTTGGCGAAACAACACTGGGTTGTCTACGAGAAAGTAAAAAGAAATCTTGGAATTTTCGATTTTTTTTTCTTCAAAGTTATCAGGATTTGTGTACATCCTGTACAAACGATATCAGAGTAATCTTTTAACATCTCTCACCGCACACACAAATACCTATCATATAAATAAGAAATTTCTTTATGTTAATTAGTTGCTAAGATATGATTTGCCAAAAGTAGTAAAGCCTACCACGTTTTAAGCTTCAAGAGTAATTAACAATGAACTTTTAAAGAAGAATCTCGGTAGAATTTTTTCTCCCGGAAAAATCCGGGACTTAAATTTCCGTAAAGACTAATACAAAAATAGTTACCAAAATCTATGACTTGATCGGCACATTCCTTGCTTGAATTAAGATGAAACTGATCGTACAAAACACAATTCTCTTTCAACGTTTCGTGGTCTATTGATTATGATCTAGGTCTTCAGATCGGCACTGGGTAGGCAGTAGGTTCAAGTCTTGCTGCCAACCATACTGACTGAGGTTTCTAGGTTTTTAGTTTCACAGGCAACTATACAAAGTCTTCCTTCTTCCCTTGCCGAGGGACGTCATCCCTGAGATATATGGCAGATTTGAAGCAGTTATTTGTCTGACATAAACGTTAGTTGAATAAGTAAGATATATCACGTGGGTCTATTTAAGTACTTGCTTTTGGTCTAGTTTTATTGTTTGATGTAGATATAGTTTTAAGAAAAAGGGAAAACAAAGGCAGGAGTTAACATATAAATAACAAATCAAGATTAGAAATAAACTAATGGGTGAAAGGAGTATTCATGTAGCACAAATAAAAACCAAGTAGTTATCTTATTCACCAAAAGAGGGCGAAAAAACAGGAGAGTGTAAAGTTAGACAATTCGCGATACTCATTTTCTCTCACTATATTTTTTAAATTACCTTTTTCTTTCTAACAAGTACGACTTACGCATTCTTGTTCCAGTGCAACTGTTGAAGAAATTACGAAGTATTTTGGGAAAGCAGGCAATGTGAAATCAGTAAAATTACCTGCACATAAGGATACGAAGAAACCTCAAGGATTTGGATTTGTGGAAGTAGCAGATGCATCATGTTATAAGGTAAGGAAAGTCAGGGACAATCATTTATCTTTGAGTTAATAAACTGACTAGCAGGAATAAAATGTTTTGTGATTTTTGTCCCTGTGGTAAACCATTTGTGATATTTCAGTCTATTTTTCCATCCATGTTTCAAACCAAGTAAATACTATATATTCTTAAGGTTAAGGCTCTATACTACTTGTAAGGTACGAGGGTTGATTGAATAGTAATGCCTCCATGGCTATAATTTTTTTATTTGTTAACTGATTTTCAATTTTTGTACCTGATAGCTACATTTGTCCTCTGTAATGCACTATTCACTTTTCGATATAGTTCCCATCCCTTTCGACGCACTTGCGCCAACACGTGACTAGACGGGCAAACCCGTTCGAGAAAAATTCCGGTGGCGATTGTCGAAACCAGGATTGAATGGCAGCTTTCACCTCGTCGTCAGAACGAAAATGATGTCCCTTAAGGTGCTCTTTCATCTTTTGGAAGAAGTGAAAATCGCAAGGTGCAAGTTCCGGGCTGTACGGCGGGTGCGGTCCAACCTCCTTGAACTGCAGGCGCTGCAACTCGTGTGCGAGCGGGCGTTGTCGTGCTGCATAAGAGAGTCCAGTTCCTTTCGGACGTGGCACAGCCGTGCATATTGCTTCTCCAACTTTTCACGTATCGTTGAAAATTTTTCGTGGTTCCCTGTTCCAAGAAGTCAATGAGCACGGTACCTTTGAAATCCCAGAAAATGGTCACCATGACTTTCCCCGCAGATTAGACCACCTGGAACTTTTTGAAACGTGAAGATGTGCTATAGCAGTACTCTGTCGATTGTTTTTTGTTCTCGGGGTCAAAATGATGCGCCCATGATTCATCCACGTGAGAATGCGCTGGAGAAAAGCCTCACCCTCACGCTCGTACCGGGCGAACAGATGCTGGCAGACTTGCTTCCTCTGGACTCTGCTCTTGCGTCAGCATCCGCCGGACCCAATGAGCACACTCCCCAACTCCTCGGTTACGATAAAGTGCACTTTTTCTTGTGAAATGTTGAGTTCTGTGGTGATCTGTCATTGATTCGACGGTTAGCGCGAATCATTTTCTCGACACGATTTCGATGCTGGTCATCTGATGCGGTGAGGGGTCGTCGGGTTGATCAACTACACTACAGGTAGTCGGATCTGCTTCTTTAAACTACCTGTGCCACTGTCTCACCGTTCTGACGTCAACGGTAGCGTCGCTTTAAACAGCTGTTACGAATTTGAATAGGCTCGCAACCCTCAGCTGTCAGAAACTCAATGACGACTCGCTGCTTTAACACAATCTCCATGTTCTTCAGTGGGAACCAACGACACCTAGTTCGAAAAATCAGTTAACAAATAAAAAACAACAGCCATGGATGCATTACTTTTCAATCGAGCCTCGTATTATAACACGACCCAGCCTCCGTGGTTCAAATAGTTAATGCCGCCAACATCGAGTCGGCAATGGGGAGGCACTCGGGGTCGAGCCCAGTTGTGGTTCATCTTTACTTTTTTTTTTTTAAGTTTCACCAACTGAGTTTTAGCATCGCGTGGATTGCTGTGGTCCATATTTTATCCATTCCAGCCTTATCTTTGTGATGCGCTTAGTCCAAAGTTGCCTGCTCAACTCAAAAAGAATTTAAAAAAATATTAGAACACGAGTGCCGTTCGTTACGTGTGGCATTGGATCATATTCAGTTTATCATCAAAAGTGTGCATCATGCAACAATCGTTTTAATAAGTGGTGATAATTTTTAGCTGGATTAAATTCAGGAAAGGGGATGCAATTGTAAAGAATGAGTATTTAGTTCTAATTTGAAAAAGGCTACCAAAAGGTTTTCTAATGCGAATTAAATTGAATTTATTGTATTTCATCAATGAAAATTTAAGTACATATTCTTTGTACATGATATAGAACGTACCATACAAATATACAGTAATATGAAAGGGCAAAGAATAACAAATATCAAAGAAAATAGTTGAACAATAGTAAAAATACCCTTTTAAGTTACAGTAATTTCATTATATTCGATGTCACATATCTTCAACAGAGCAAAACATGCCGCTTATTAAAATATTTTTACAATTTTTATTTTCTACTTTGTTAGATATATTTTTAATATCTGGTAGTAAACAGTTATAAAGCTATAATTGTATCCATGTTAAAATTTGAGTACTTGAATATTCTTATTGCACTTAAAAGAGTTATGGTCCCCTACTCTTCTATTTATGGATAATATATTATAATTACATTAGACTTGCGTAACTTTTTGCGTAGTCAAGAACTAATCGACAGGAACTGCAAGGTTACTTGAAAATTGTTTCAATGTAAATATATTTGCGGCTGCTGTAGAACCTTGATGACCTATTCGTGATGAAATTAATGGGAGTGAACGTTAAGAATAGTTCCTCCTGATCTTTTCACGTTCATTTGTACGACTAATATATCTACTGCTTATTTCTATATTTCTGAAGTTTGCTTACCCTGGTAATAGGATCGTAATTGAAAAGAATGTTTTGTGTTGATGTGGCTTTTCTTATTCATTCATTCGTTGTTTTCTTCAGGTAACTTTCATAGCTCCTATCGCGATTTCTGTATCGTTTTTGCAGTTTTTTTTTTTTCTCTCGTCTTCCATTTTCTTGACTTTAGCTTCTCTATTTGTTTTTCTTTTCTTCTGTACTTCCATTTTTGCACTTGACCAATTCTTCTTGGGTCTTCTTTTTTTTTTTTTCGTGAATGTCTCTAATTGGTTCTGTTGCTTTCCTTCCAAGGTGAGATTTCTATGGTAAACGATTGCAACAATCGCAATTTAAATTAAAAATGTAAAGTATTTATTTAATTATTGTTTTAATTTAAAAAATGTTAACAATTTATTTACAATTTAATAGAAAAACTATTTATTGTAAATAACTATTAGTGGACTTTTTGATGTTAGATTACCTCGACTCCTGATAATTGGACCATCAAAGCAGTATTATTAAAAGCTTGTGGGGACCAAGGACTAACCCTGTGCAAAAAATAAGTAAAATCGGTTCAGTGGTTCTTGTGTTTTGTGGACACAAACTGACTCTTTTTCATTTTTATATATAGAGATGAGATCGTAATTAGCTAGTACAACTATAAATATTGTCCCAAACATAATAAAAAGTTGTTAAATCAATGAAATTTTTCCTCTATATTGACAACTAACGAGGGAACATTCCCAACTGATCAGCCGATATTAACATGAAATATTTTTATTGTCTTTAAAAGACCCACGATCTGCCATATTTTTATGTAATATTTTTTTTTTAAATTGTGACATTGGTCATATTTGCAGTAAGTAAAATGTCGCAGCACAGCCTTGTAGTTCACAAACCGTCATGGAAATGAAGCATCGTAGTGCACAGATATGGATTGGTGGGCTAGTGCTACATTTTGGTGTATATCATCGTGTCCGCCATATTGGATGAAGGTATTTTTTTTAATCGGAAGTGGGTCTTGTGACATATCAAACAATACTAGAATGTTCTCAGAAAGTCATTATAGGTGTCAGATTTGACCTAACTCTTAGGGTATTAGAGTTATCTTCACTGATAGTTTGCCGCTGTATAGTTAAGTTCTGTAATATATTAAAGAATTTAATCAACGTTTACAAATTCAGGAATTTTTACTCTTTCTAATTTCAAATTTCGAACCGCAATAATTATAACTATGTAGCCATTTTCATCATTCCGCATTTGTGAATTGCCATACTTTATTTCATTGTCGGTTTGTGAGAAACGAAGTTGTACTGCGGGGTCCATTCATATATCAAGCGGCAAACTTTCAGTGAAGATAACTCCAACACCGTAAGAGGCAGGTCAAATCTGACACCTGTAATGACATTCTGAGAACATTGTAGTCAGCTCATGTCATTTTATATGTCACAAGACCCACTTCCCATTTTTTAAAAAAATACCTTCATCCAGTATGGCGGATTTCAAGGTGGCGGACACGTTGATGATATACACGAAAATGTAGCACTATCCAACCAATCCATATGTGTGTACTACGATGCTTCGGTTTGTGAACTACAAGGCTGTACTGCGACATATTACTCACTGCAAATATGACCAATGTCACAATTTCGAAAAATTATTACATAAAAATATGGCAGATCGTGGGTCTTTTAATGTTATTTTCGGTATATGTACGTTAGAATAAAAACAATAAAAAATATTTCATGTTAATCACTTGGGAATGTTCCCTCGTAAGTAACATCTTTAGTACCAGTGTATTAATCAGAAGTGACTCTGCCTGTGCTTCACATAAAGTCTCATATTTTTTAGTCACTCATCTATGGCGTCACACGTTATTTTTTATGGGAAAATTGGTGCATAGCCTTCACAAGAGACTTTGTAAGTGGCTGTCTGTCACCTGGCATGGCGCTTAGAACAGGGTCCCTGCTATATTTCTGACTGTAAATTGTAATCCAGAGGATTCAGCTCGGCCGGCCCTCCGCACTGATGAATTCAGTTTTACTTGTGTTGTCTTCCCTTTGTGTGCTGGAGATGAATCCTAGTGAATTCGGTGCTGCTCTCGGAGGAGGTTTTACAACCCTGCAACATGCTTTTCTGATATATTTTCGTTGATTTTTGTATCCGTTTTCCACATAAGTGAAAGCTGTCATCCCATTGAAACTTCTCCCCACCTCTACCACACCTGACTATCGCTGATACTTCGTCATGATTCCTTTAGACCCTGGGAGCAATCGCACCAGCTTGCTTAGATACTCTCCCATTTTGGCAGTTACACTGTTCCTGGGTAATAAAAATCTTGTCATCGCAGTGTCGACCTATTGCGTATCGACAAAGCAGGCCCTTTGGTCTTCGATACTTTTCTGACTTTAAAGCTGGAGGTAAGAACTATGTTGTTGTTAGCTAATAGGCTTGTGTCTTGACGTGGTTCTACGGAATATTTTTATTTTCCACGTCAAGATACTTCCGAACATATTTTTGATGAATCTTCTGTGGACAGTTTTTTTTATGGCCGTTGGAGGTCGGAAAGTTTAAGATCTGCTTGATTTTTTACCTTCTAGAGAACCTCATTGCATCCCTTAGTGATTCTGTTGTCAAGTCTCCGGCCAATGCCAAGAATCGGAAACAACTGGAAAATCGTTGATTGGTCATGGCCTACTTTGAAAAGGTTTAGTGATGCTGTTTTCTTTATAACCAGAGTTTGTTTTTATATAGTCCTTGGGGAGAAAAATACTTGACACACTTATTTTTAGGCTTAAATCACAAGACTACATCATTTCCAAGGAGAAACCGACGACCGACATAGTCTTGTGGTCTGAGGCGCTAGGCCAGCATCTGAGGTCGTGGGTTCGAATCCCGCCTGGAGCATGGATGTTTGTGGATTTTAACAAGCATTGCAGTCTTACAGTCGATACTGGTCGAAGTCAAAATATACTAAAATGACCCATAAAAATGAATTTTTTTCAAGGAGGAACCAAAAGATTTATATTTGGTAATAACTGCCTAGCCCATAAGTGTGTATTCATATATACTTTCTAACATTTCTGTACTTAAATATGAAAATAGAGCAATCTTCACAACTCGTAAATCATATCCTCATATTCACATCTATAAGGTATGGAGCAAGTAAGAAGTACATTTTCTTATATAGTTCATGATTAAGAAAAATATTTTTCAACAGAATTAAAATACGAAAATGAGCAACCGTCTTCCGTCTTTCCTTCTCGACTGAAATTTTTCAATCATATATAGAAATCCACTTCCCCACTCTACCCAAGATCAGCACTCCCGTGTTCCACACCTACATGCAATAAATCCTTCCCACCTGACGGTAAACCCTCACAGAGGACACCACTTCTGCACTACCCCTCTGGAAGCTTCTGGGTCATTCCTTGTCGAGTTAGACAGAAAAAGTTGAAATATCACCCATAGTTTCAAATTTTGATGAAATTTGATACATTGATTCTTGGTAGGAGTCTTAGTACAAATTCCTAGTTACAGATTTCTAGACCACCTGTAACTGGTTACAACGCTAATAGTTAGCATGTGATGTGCTTAAATGTTGTCGCTGACGACACTTTACAGACACACATTCATGTGAATTTTATTTTTTCAAATTATGCTTTATGCAATATGGAAGACTAGTTTGGATGTGTCTTATGTAAAATTCACCAGAGAATTTACATTTGGTAACAAAATAGTTTTGAGATATGGATTTGTGATTGCCAAAAGAGCAATTTCTAAAATGGCCTTGAAACATAATACTCTGAGCAACTAAAAGAAAAAAAGAAACATATAGATATGGGTCTTGTACCTTTGGAAGGAGCAAAAATTCCGTATATAATGATGTAAGAAGCATTTCGAGGATTGCTTGTATTTCATATTCTGACTGTTTTTATTTTTGTAGCAACGATTCAGCGCAATACACAGCTGACTCGGTAGATATTGTACGTCCATTAAAAAGAAGTGTATTTTCAAAATGTTACCTTTACGTTGAGAATTCAGATGTTAATAGCAGCATGTGTTTAGACTTCGCTTAAAGTTGTTCTAAAACTTTATTCTTTTATAGGCATAAATGTGGATGTATAGGTAAGCATAGTCGTTAGTCAATCAATGAATTGGTTCAGAAACAAAAACATTTTGTAAGAAATCAAAGATTTTACGTAATGAGTTATCTAGGAAGTAGACTAAGGAATTATAGTTATGGGTACTCGAGGATTTGATTGATTATAAGTTCTTTTTCCATTTCAGAAAGCATTGGATCTCAACCGTACATTTTTGCGTGGTCGTTGTATTAATGTACGAGATGGGAATGATAAAGGAAGTGCCAAGAAGAGGAACAAAAGTAGTAAAAAGAAAAAATTAAAACTTAAACAATTGCAAGAACATTTGAAATTAAAAATAGCTTCTTGAGAACTAAAAAGAAAAGCGTGTTATTGTGATTGTTGTAATATTTTCCTAAACTATTCGTCATAATGTACCTTTATGCCAGATTTCATATCCCTAGCTCAAACTGTGTGGAAAATGGATTTTTAGGTCCGCCATTTTGGATCCAAGATGGTGTCTTTGAATACATCTCGTAATATTTTCGTAGCCTACTAGTGATATTGTACCTTCATGCCAAATTTAATTTCTGTAGCCCAAGCCGTTTAGGCTGTGTATTTTATACAACAATGGGTTTGGCGACCATTTTGGATCCAAGATGGCGACTGTTTCAAAATATGTGATTTTTCCCTTTACCTACTCATGGTCCTACACCTTCATACCAAATTTGGAGTTTCTAGCTCCAGTAGTTTGGCCTATGAATTTTGATGAGTCAGTCAGTGACCATGGGGATTATATGGATACTTTGTTAACCTCTCTGTCTGGTTTTCTAAGTTTGACAATCATCTCCAAACGTGGTATATTAGTAGAAGTTAGGCGCTTTTATCTTTCTTTTTCTGTCTTTTGTTCAACACGTTGACGAAGACTATAGCAAATAGTGGAAATGTTACCTTTTTGAAATAATAAATGTTAAAACTTTTCCGTGGGCTACAATACCCATAAGCAATGTAAGCAAATGACATCTTCAATATTTTACACAATTCAATCAATTTTCGTCAAGTGCTATAAAGGCCAAAAACTGAAACTGAAACAGCATTAGAACTAACGATTAAAGGAAAACTCTTCCTCAATGATATCTGTGCATGGTAATTTTAATGACCTTTAGTACCTGATAAAGTTTGATGGGAAGGTGATGAAGCCTGATAGGTATACATGATAAAATAAGGTAGAAGAAAGGGTAAGTTACTTACATATTTGAAGATACAGACAGCTGTACGGGAACTTCACGCACACACACAAGAAAGTAGAAATTTTCGCTAAAAACATGGTCACAATAAGGGAATGAAAGAAAGATAGTTAGGGGTAGTGATAAAATTAAGGATAAAAAAGTAAAGGATACTTACCTCATATTATTCCACTTGTAAACAACATCCGGATGTAAGTCCTATATTTCGATCTCTTATGAGCAGGATATTTCTCAAACAGGAAAATATAGATGATGAGCCCTTTAGGAAGACAAATTAATGGAACGATAGTGGTTCCACGGAGTAGACGGCACATCAAGTTTGGAACAATTGACTTACGCATTACGTGTACGTTTCAGGATGGAATGGTGTAAGGTTATATCTTGGAAATGGGTAGGGGCGACGGTGGAAGATCGGATGAGGGTTAAGAGTTATTGAAGGTTTAGGCCAGGTTTCACTTTTGCGCTGAAACCACCAATAAAGGATAGCGCCGTGTTCAGATGTTGGTTGTAGGGGGCAGAATGTACATTATAACTACACGGACAGATAAATCAAAATTGATGTCATGTGACGGTGTGTGTAAGAGACTAGAGTATCAGGTTTGTTGATGGCGCAGTAGTGACGATGGTTTGTTAATTCGAATGTTCAAGGCTCCGCGTGTTTTCACTATATAAAAGGCATCATAGAATTCTAAGTTAGGATGTAAGTTACGTCACAGTTGTGGCATATGCCCATCATATTTAAGGTAGTGTCCATTAACAGTAATGATACCCAGCAAGCCAGGCGACGTCGGCGGGCGGAGTTACGAACCTATACTGTTAAGTCGAGTAACCGACGGCGGTCCGTAAATTGGCCACTTATGGGTTGGCGCCTACCTTCCCCGACGGCGACCCGATCAAAATACCTGTCTTGGTCTGCATTTGATTTGCTGGAATAGTGACCATGAGAGAAGTGATAAGATGAGGATGGAGCGGATCATACATCTGTACTCTGTCCCCATCTTCCTCGCCTCCCCCACCCCACGCCATTTGCACAGTATTTTTCAACACAACCTAACACGATCCCATTTTGAAATTTAAAGTTAATGCATTAGTCAATTGGTCCAAAGTTGAGCCGTCGTTACGTGGTATCACTATCGCTCCAATCATTAGTTTTTGTAGACGTGTTCGTCATAAATCTGCCTTCCTGTGTGTTTACAACTGGAACAATGTGATGTAAGTATCCTTTCCTTTTCAGTCTTTCGTTTTACCTTTACGTATACATTTTTAAGTTGGCGACGTGATATTCGTACTTTTATTATTGTTTTGTTGTAATATCCCCTTCTGGTTAACATCGTTCACACAAAACTGACGTTATTTCTTCAGTTTGTGATCTGTGTTTAACTGGCCGTATTTGCAACCTTACTGTTACATGTTCTTGTAGATTGGAAGTCACTGGATAGGTGAGACGATGTCGTTACTATATCGGCATCAGAGCGGAAAGTTCTAGGTTCATAACACTGAACCGCCTGTTCTGTTTAAACTTCTATAGTATTTTATCAAAAGAATATACAAGACCACCACTTGCTCTGATTTCAATTTACAGAAGAGTAGCAGGCGATTACTTTCATATATATACAAATCTAGATAAGGATTCGCAAATACGTGCATCAAAATCAATTATGGAAGCACCACGTTTCGCCATGTAGAATTTTCCAAGCAAGTAATATACTATCTGAGCACGTTGATAAAAACCGTAATCAATATATTTCTTGATCTTACCAAGCTTCATCAGGCTTATTAAACATGCCAATAAATCTAGACCACTGAATATTAAGGAACCATTCTGCAAAGTTCCAGTTTACCAAGAGCAACAGGTAACTTGACGTATTTGAAGCCACTGCCATGTTTCTTCAATTACAAGTCCGCTACCTGGCATCCACGTTTCCTTTAGCCTCATTCATGGCTTATTCTTCCTTAACCATCCTGTAACTTGTACTTGTGATAGCTTTAAATCTTCTAATGCACATGACGGAGCGTGGTTGGATCAGTTGAAATATAGTGGCTACAGTTTTTAACAACGTATGAAAATTACAACGCACACTCACAGACCATTGTATTTAGAGAAAAGTTCATAAAATAATAAATTGGCAAAGTTTTATAAATTATATTTCAAAAAGATCAAAAATTAATTTATGGACGATAATAGCACTGATTCACTAAAAGTATGTCTAAATGCGCCATAGCAACTAGCTACATTAATATCGTGTTTTTCTCAACATTGCATAAAGGAGGAACTAGTGACTATTTTTAAAATAATTTCTGTATGCTTTCATATTTGCGTTTTACACTATTCTAACTTTTATGAAATCACGTGCGACATAGAATGGAACCACATGCTTGTGAAAATTACGATTTGTACTTTCAGGGTCAACAGATTCTTTCATTTGACAAAAAACTTTGGAATACTTGTAAATGTGTCTTCCATTCGGGATATGTTGATAACGTATATATTCTGTACACAGTCAGAAAGAAGTGATATATTCTGCAATACAATAAAAATATTTAAACATATATATAACTTCGTAATGGACTGATTTTCATCTAAGGAACAACTTTTTTTACTAGCTTTATATCTTACCTTTAACAGCTGTTTTAGGAACTTGAATAGTCTTTACATATATTTAATATAATGTAACCAGAGAAAATTAATGTTGTCCTTGACGTCGCATGGGAAAACGTGATCACTGATACAGAAATAAGTGCCTCAGGTGTTGGGAAAACGATCGGGGTGGGATTGGAAACATTGATCGTGACCAACACAGACACTTTGCTCACTCTCAGGAGTCATAGCTCGAGCAGTGGCGAAGACAAATGGAGGAGAGGTATCGAAGCAGCTCGCTCGAGATAGTCTGCTTTATGACTTGAACCAAGTCGCCTAATACTTCAAGCCTTTAAGCACAATGCAATGAATAAACGCATCGCCTGGCATTGGTTCCAGAAATTCAAGTCGGGAGATTTGTACCTGTGGACAGTGGTCCAGAGATCCTGAAAACCTGGCCAAAACTCTTGTTGTCCCGTATTTTCCTTGAAGGATAATATTTGTTGGCAACAAAGTCATGGTATAAGAAAAAGTAAAGAAATAACTGCATTATAATGGTCACAGATATTAATTACGAGTATTGAAGAAAGAAAAACAAAATACCAAATTCACTGTGAACACATTCGATGCAGTCTCTTGCTACCTGTGTACTCCTCGACAGACTTCAAGATGGCTTAAAAATGTTCCTTGACGTGTAGGTGTTGGTAAGTTCATATTACGACAAATCAGAAGAAAAAATGATGTAATACTCGAAATGAAGTACTTGAATTTATCCCGAAACCGTCTCTTCCATATCAGCATGCGGCGCGATAGATGGTTTAACCTTTAAAAGCCCAGTGGCCATAGCTTTAACACGTCATTGCTCCTCATTTTACATGTCATGGTGGGGAGGGGAATCTCTACTAACTTTGTGATAGTAGAATCACATCTCCAACTTGTTCAGCGTTTCCTCCTCCACTTTTCGTACACAATGGGCGTAAATGCTACCGCTGAAATCTGTCCCGTATGCTTTCCAACGCGGTATAACTCCTATCGCTATGATAATCAGAGTCGTGAAGGTGAATTGCTCTATTCACAACTCTAATATACAGGAAGTTGCACAAATGTTGTTATAGGTTACTAAACTTTGTATTGCACCTAGGTTTCTGATTCTTGGATATGTTTAACATGGATGTCTAACACGGATATGTTTAACACGATGTGTATAAAAGCTACGTCGTTGGAATCTGTGTTTAATAAGATTTCCAACGATATATGTCATATCGCTATGAAAATTATTTACAAATCCTTAACTAGAAATAGCACAAGTGGTGCCAGAAAACCGTAGTTGTTACTTTACAAAGACGTGTTTTTAAAATGAGCAAATATGAACAAGAATTACCTCTAATTTCTATAAATATGACTATTGAACTTAATTATGGAGAAGAATATATGATGGAACAACGTGGAGCTCGTTTTATAACTCTACGAGAACATGTAATACATCTTCAGTTAAGATTTTACCTCCTCCTGAGATTACGTAACGTTTAAAATCCAATTTATATTAGACACAGTAGATGTTGCAAGGAACAAATAATAAAATACCTTCTCGCAAAAGAAATGAGTAAGTAGTTTTAAGACACGCGGTAACTTATACTCGTTACCACAAACGATTTCGAAATACAAAATGCTCAAACCAAACCAAACTGAGTTTGGAAGCGATTTCCACACTGTGGGTGAGATGATCTTTTTTTTCTGTAGATAGTTTTGCTTTCAAAATAGGCTTACCATCGTTGGCCAGGTTCCCAGGTCTCTGGACCACTGCGCTGTGCTATGAACCCTGCAGACTCAGTGGTAAAGCATTGGTGTAGCATTCGGGAGGTCGTGGGTTTGATCCCAGTGGCCGATCATCCTGACAGGTTCCTTAGTCACACCAGGCAAATGCCAGAATGGCACCTTCAACATAGGCCCTGGCCGATACCTTCCCGAATCCTTTCCCCTCCCCTATCCCGGCCTGAGCCTTAGATGCTTAAAGGCCATAAATAAAATTCAATGAACCCTGTAGTAGGGTCCACAGGTCCTAAAGACGGCCGTAGAACATGACAGCAGCCAAACGTATAGTGAGCTTGCCAAATACTTCCAGGTTTCTGATTAAACAGTAAGACTTCACCTGCACCGCATAGAGAAGGCGTACAAGTTGAGCAAGTGGGTACCTCACACACTGTCGGAAGCCAACAAGGACCAGCCTGTATATCGTTGCTTTCTCGGCACCGCAACACACCCATATTGGATCGACTGCTCAATAGTGATGAAAAGTGGGTCCTGTGTGAGACTCTCAATCTCTTAGGTATGCCAGACATTGTCACCGCGAGACGCTGTGCCTTACATCACTAGACTAACTCTATACCCACGCAAGATCATGCTCTGGTATCTGGTAGATTAGTCGCCAAGCGATGTGCTGCGAGCTTGTACCACCGAACCAAACCATCGCTGCGGACCTGTACTTGCAGCAGTTGGAACGTGTGGAACAGGCACTGCAGCAGAAGGTGAATGGCAAGGGTGTATTTTTCCTTGCCAACAATGCCAGGCCGCGGATACAACACATAGCGACTTGGCTAAGAGACACTGTGCCATCCAGCGCAAGCTACTGACCTTGCCCCAACAGATTATCACCTCTTTTATTCCATAAACAACTTCGTGGGAAATTCTTCGCCAATAAGGCAGACACTCACGGCATTCTTTGCGTCCAAGACCGCTTGGGCATTTTACAGCTGCAGAAATGCTGAGAAAAGGTTATTTATGCCGAGAGGATTACTTTGAGCCCTAACGGTAAGTTCTATTTTCTATATACCTATGTTTCTGGCTGAAAAACGGTAAGAACTTTTTTCATTACATTGTAGTATACATGGAAATTTATTTCCATTTTAGAATTAAAATTTAAACCGGAAACTATAATGTATTCAAATATTAACAGTATCCATTTTGATCATACCTCGTGTTATAATCTTGCGTAAAATAAAAAAAAAGCACAAAACTAGTACACGTCAAAATAATTAAAAATTCACGGTATTGCGTACAGTCCACTTGACTTAGTTGGGCGACCATAAGGCCAGACTCAGCGGAAGCAGACTGGCCACGAGACAAGTCACATAGCGAGAAGTGGTCATGTGAGAACTAGTCACCGACCTGAACCAAAGGTGCCAAAAGGCTATACATTCAAATCAGCTAATGATGGTTGAATGTAACAAAATATGGCGTCAGAATGCACTTTACTTGTTTTGGTGCGCAGAGAGTTTGCACTGCTTTTCAAGAACGCTCATCATCATTTGCAAACATGGATCATGTATTTTGGAACAACGTGTAGATGAAAGCAAATTTTTAGATATAATTGTATTCTTCGTCTGTTCAAAACGGTCTGTAGTTCTTATCACAGATTAGCAATTGAATGTCCATTTTCATCACATTACTCGGACGGCGTATTTTGTTACATTCAGACGTCACATCTTCACTTGACTCTCCTCGTGACCAGTCAGCTCCCAGCTCATTCCTGTTTACATCTGTATGCGTGAGTTTTACCTTTAGGACCCGACAGTCTAGTGGATTGGATGATATATCGTGAAATTTAATTTTCTTTAAACGTTTCGTAAGTTTTACTCTTTGCTTAATCTTGCCCAGTTATCGGTTAGATACCGAGGGCTTTTCTTAATAGTATCGAAATCCATGAAGAGATGGAGAACAAGGCAAATATTACATATTGGGAAGATAGGGGGTAACACAACGTAAAAATCTTCTAACGTGTTTAGCTTCTTTGAAATTGCTGAGAAATTCGGTAAAAGACAAAATCATGGATCTACCAAAATGAGAGCGAAGATGAGAGAAACCACATGATATATGGATTTTCCAGTACCGAGACAGGTTTCGGCACGATTGTTTCATTCAGTCTTTTGTAAATATAATTTTTGTGTTGAAAAAAATGCAGAATGCTGATTGTGAAAGCTTTCTTTGCAAGTATATTATTGTATAATATGATATCCAAAGAGGGAGATTCAAATTTTTGCGCCGATACAAGAGATTAAAGTTCTTATAAAAGGCGTCCGAAAAGGCCCATGTACAAGAGTTCCGGCACTCTTTCTAGAAAATGACAAGTGTATGGTTAGACAATGAGGAAGTACTTGGATGGAAATTAATTTATATTTGTATTTTAATTTGAATTCGAATATATTTTTTTGAATTTTCTTCAGTCGAGCATCCAAGAAATTGAAAACAACATGCAGTAAATATTCAGCAAAATGAAAAGCTTTCAGTAAACCTAAAATCACCATAAACAACCCCAGCTCACGTAGTGTGTAGTTATTAGGTTTTTGGACATCGGGTCGAAATTGGGGAAACTTGCAGTATCGAGTTCTGCTTTCGGCCAAACTGTTAGTTTTCTCCTCTAGTTCCCCGGAAATTCCCGATAAGGGAAATTATCCGTCCGACATGTGATAGGCTTAAATCACAACTTCGTGTGTAGTTTGTAACTGCAAATTAAATAAATATAATTCCTCGTTATTTACTCAGAAAAGAGATATGACATTAATCTAAAAATGTATCAGATTGGTTCAAATTTTCTGATAAAAGGTAGAACAGTGTTAGCAATTTAATACACGAGAATATGCAAACCCGGTGTTCTTTCTGTACATCATGAAATTCCAAGGGAAATAACATATTACGACATAACATATATTCAAATCCTGAACAAGGATCATTGGAGATAGGTAATATGAACTGAATTTAACGTTTAGATATTGTTTTAACAAGTGCTTTATTTAAAATTGCTTTCAGCCATTCACAGGTATGCTAACGAACGTGCTTAGGTTGATTACGAGATGTTCAATTTTCTTTCCGTGGTTGCGGTGTAAACACGTTCTTATACGATGTGTCGGCAGAGCCAAAGTGAAACGGTACCAAATACTTCTTCCGTTTCGTCTATATATATAACCTTTAAATGATTTGCCCTTTGTAGCTAGCTTCAGTCGTTATCCCTGTGCGGTAGAAACGATACAAACTCTGATACAGGTTCGTGTTCTGGTTTCTGGAAGCTGGAAGATAACAATATCTAAACTAAGGCGTGCCCCAAAGCTTCTGCACGTAGTGGGACGTCCACCTGAATGTAGCAGAAAACCTAAACAATGATAATCCAGTGCTTTTCAGCAACTTCAAGGACCAAAATCAAGCTTTCCACTACGTCTAACTATAATGAAGGTAAACGCAAGGCGGCAAGGAAATAGATTATTTAAACAGATGATTAAAAAATATATAGAATAACTACACCTCTACATGCTGTTCCCGACATAGGCTATATGTATTCCTTGTTTGATTATGCATCTGATGTACATATTATTTTGCAAGCTAATTGTTCAATTACAAAATTAATCTAATTTCTCGAACACATCATTCCTTAGCAAACTCCAATTATGTGCCTTTGATCAAACAAACAAAATAACGTTTTCTTAATATACAAAAAAATCTGTCCACTTCAGTTTTCCAATACTAAAAGTAGTGACACCTACCGTCCTCCTTCCGAAACTTCCATAAATACATAAATCATATAAATATTAAGCAATCGTTTTAAAAACACTTTCTAGTCTTTCACACTTCAATAAAAAATGTTTCTTTAACAATAAACAATTATTAGATTAATTCTTTTCCTTCCTTTACATTCCAAAACCTAACTATATATATCGTCAGGATAAGGCCATATCAAAGGATCTGAATCTAAAATGTTGAATACGTTACGTATCTCTACAACATAAGATGGAAACAGGCTACTACACATTACCAACCAAACCTAGACTCCTAATTAATAAAAAATGTTCCTAACAGTGATCGATAGAAGGATGCTATGTAAAGGAGATATTTTGTATTAATTTACGAAATGCTAATTCTAAGGTCTTGATTACAAGGAATAAAGAATGTACGTCAATGTTGATCAGTGTGTAATGTTTTGAATCTTATAGAATTGTAAAGATGAGAGGGGGCGTTTGGGGGTGGCAACTGGGGCAACCGCCCCGCGTTCCGAGTTGATATGTTTCTTACTCAATGATATAAAAGTTGATTCGTAAAAAAAGGTTTACAAATAAACTAGTTTGTATAGTTTCCATGCGAAATGTAATGTGGAATGGAAATGAATAAAGAAGCACTTGTAATTAGCAATGCAGTTTTAAAAATATATTGTACTTCCTTTAAATAAATTATGTTGGATTTTTTTTTATAAGAAACCGTTGTTTATTAAAAAAGAGAATATTTAGTAATAAATTTAGGGTTAGGAATGAAAGGAAGAAGTGAGAGGAAGCATTTAGGCGGAAGTTGCTTACTGCTTTATCGGCTTTAGATGTAACATTTCGGCGCTCAGCGATTTTTATTTGTACTTTTGCCCCGCGGGGTCATTATTGCCCTAGGCCCCGCGCTCACCTAACGCCGCCTGTGGTAAAGATGGTATGTCTAGTCTCGATCCTTGAAGCATATACAACAAAGAAAATAGATATATTAAAGTCACAGCAGATATAAATATTCAGCAAATATATAATCACAGCCATAGCACGTAGTAGACTGCTTTGATTGTATCTTGCGTTGTTTGAGTAAGCAACGTGTTCGTTTCTCATGCAGAAAATACTATGTTTCAACACGTAGGATTAGCCAATAAATAATCTCTACTCCACTGATAATAAGAAAATGACTTGCTGTGCCACCCAGGAAAGCCGAAAGGAAACCAAACATAATTCTAATAGTTGCAGTGAACACTTTACACTTTAAAAATTCTAATATCAACCCATTCGCACACGTTTCTAAAAAAAATAGGGAACAGAACATCTCGTGATATCAGTATTGAAAATAAAATTCTTTATTGTTCGTAACATTAGGAATGCAGTTTATTCTATATTTTACATAGGTATTACATATATATTTGACTACATAATCTACACAATTAATATTCTAACTGGTGAAATCAAAATTGAAGTTCTATAAACACTTTTTTTTTGTACCAGAAGTCTTTTTATGGTATTGCTAAACTGTTTAGCTTTCGTTACTTTATTGTAAAATATTGTGCCCTGAATGTAGAAACTGCTGCTTGTTGCTTCGTCTTCTACTTACTCTGTATATTTTCTTTACTCCTGGTATAATAATTATGAACTTCATTTCTTACCGTGAATTCGTTATAATGTTTTTACTAAATTTATTATCTGATACACAAACATTGCATATAATTACCATAAGATTTTTGTTAAAGATATGTGTACTGCATGTGACGCTAGAAGTTACTTAAATATTGCGTATAATGTTCAAATATTATGTTGTTTAAATAAATTTTTACAAGAATGTTTCCTGTTTGGTTTAACAATTGTTCTGACAGACGTTTTCTGTAGGGCAAACACTAATTAATGGACTACGTTACATGTCAACGTAATCGGTTTCCCGTATTGTAACAACAAAATCAACTAGCTATGTGATGGTCTGATCATCGGAACAGGGTTCGAAACCTAGTCTCACCAATGAACTCTAGAATGGTACCTTAAACCTCATCTTTCTAATGTTATAAGCATTTCGTAGTTTCAACCGAAGCATCGAAATTATTATCGACCTCCTGGAGCCAAATCTTACTATATCTAGAACATTATCGTCTGTTACAATGTACTGACCTGATGTTTCATCGCCTTTAACGATGAGATACAGAAGTGGCACAACTTCAAATGCAAGGTTCTGTTATCGTAGCTGTTTATTCATTTTAGGGGCTTTTCTCTACCCAATAAGTTGAAATCTTAAGATCCCAAGTTATTCATAAATGTCCCTGTGTACAAAGCCTACAATACAATAGGTCCGTTCGGCCTGTAACTTACAGAATCGTGGTAGGTCTAACTGGTAAGTACGTTATCTGCCCGTATAACCTAGTTAAAAACTACTGTAGGCTTCTGTGACGTGATTTTTTAAGATTGTTCAAAATGATTAATTCTGATCGTGAAAGCCTCAGGCAATGATTAAGTCCAAAAACAAAATTCAATATTTTAATTGTATTTTTGTGGTGGCTTCGTAAGTATGTAAATTGTGAAATAAACTGCGAAATATTATAAGGTATCTGAGAGGTAAGTAACGTATATATGTCTATATCAAACTTACTCCAAGCTCACTAGTTCAATAACATAATTGTTTTTGGTTGCTTAGAAAAAGGTTGAGAGTCATATTTCATCATATGGGCATGTTTGCTTCAGTGAGTGGTCTTGGATATACTGTATACACTTTCTTGAGTAGGTGAATTTCATCTGCTGTTGTGCTTTTTAATCTGAGAAATATTGTTACTTGGTGCACTCTCAACATATAATCACAATTTTGTTAACCTTGTACTTTGTGTACTGCATAAGGTCCACATGGCGAATTTAGGTGATACTGGAGAGAACATTACGCGACTAATTCTGTAACATATACCAGTTTGTAGCTGAACGCAAACATATTGTCACTTTTTTTTACTTCCTGGTATATGTACTATCGATTGTGAGTGAACTTAATAAAGCAGTGTGAATTACCAAAAGTTCAAAACCACGATGTTCTTTACAATATGGATTTTATTTTTAATTTTTATCTCCTGAACACTTTGCTACCAAATACAAGTTATTCTAAATTTATAGGAAGGGTGTCAAAAGTAAGTTTGGCTTCCCATCCAATTATTAGAGTTATCCCTGAAATATGTCCCCAATCACTTTTTTTTTTAAACTTACGGTATTTATTTTTTTATAAATGAAAATATTTGTTTAGGAGAAAATGAAACAGATTCTACGGATGTAAATGTTATTTTATAAATAAATATTTGGGATCTAGATTAGGTGACAGCTTGTAATTTTAATTTATAATTACAGGAACAAGAAATACATGTGTATATATTAGAAACCTAGAAATGTTTGCCTTTAGTGACAAATGTTTAACTTTCTAACCAAAAAGTAATTAGTTCCAGAGTTCTCACAAAATCAAACTGTTAAAACCTCTTTGAAATAATTAATGCTGAATATGATTTTGTATACTTGTATGTATCAGAGTAATACCAGAAATAAATAACCATACAAACCTTTTTCCCATTGTTTAATTGAGGAAAACATTTTTATCCTAAAACCAAATAATCCTTTAGTAATTAGCATTGCCTTCAAGAACATGGCTACAAATGTCCACAATACTAGTTTCTAAAAAAAAAAAAAAAAAAAAAAAAAAAAAAACCCTGAATGAAGACCTACAACTGATACAATGCGGGTCATTTATTGTAAGTTGTATCAATTTTCACTTAACGGAGTCATTTTAGGATACTTTCTCTTCCTTGGAAGAATTGATCTGATTATCTGGCGATACAAGTTTGAAATTCAGCAGAGGAACCATTAGATATTTCAAAAAGTGAAACACTCATTGAGTTCTTCGTTGGAAAGGAATTATGTCCAGTGAGCATATGCGTCTTTTGTCTTTCATGATTTACGTTTCATCGGTGGTAGTTGTTACGAAATTTCTTAGAATATTACCACCAATGTGACCTAGGGTGACGAGATTTTGAATTCTAAAAAAGAGGACACTCGAACTCATTCGATGTTTAGGTATTTCCTAACGAGATATAAAGAAAACTATACGGGCAAAATATTAATTTTAAAACAAAACAAGCAGATAGTAATTAAGACTCGTGCATTGTCATTAAAGGTATACGAAACAATACATTAACATAATTGAAGTGTCTAAATTCTCTCTATCTAGATCGGTGTATTCAGCACTTCACTTTTTACTTCAAAAATATTTTTAAAATATCTACATATTGTTTTACCATTCAGAATTTGGAGTTCGCTTTTAGTTGAATCAACTTTCAGTGTGTTTCTTACATATTTCCATGTCTGTTTCATTTGAGAAAATATATTTTCCATGTGACTATTGGAAGCGGAGACATTTAAGACAAAAGAAGGCTACACGTTTAAGAATGTTAAGTTGAATATCTCCACTATGCCTCTCGTCTCGCAGTGTCGAGAGCATATCGACTATCGAAGTACCTAACTTACAAAATCAAGCTTACCGAGTATAGATCTCACATCACGCTTATGTTTGTAAAGAAAATAATTTGCTTCCATTTTATATCATTATCGCATGATAACTTTATGCTTAACGTGCACATTCTTCGAAATCCGGACGAAACAGTGTCCGAATAGAGTTCATTTCGGACACCCGGACAAGGCTATTAAAAAGTAAACTGTCCGGGCCAAATCCGGACGTCTGGTCACTCTATTTTGACCAGTATTTATATTATTATCTTTTTAAAAGAACCGTTCTCGAAGAATCTATAGAATGTAACATAAAAATTAGCTTGACATTTTATTTTCTTATTATAATTCTTTTTGACTAATTATTTTGTCATTTGTCTGGGGTTTTGAGATTTGTGATATAATGAAGGGAAAATTTCCAGGGCGCTGGTTAGAGGAGATGTGAATCAGCACTCAATTCCATCCATATAAGGTATATTGTACAAGAATTACTTACGTAGAATTACTTCAATGTCGCAGACAAAATAATCGAGCCAGCAGCTCCAAGATTGCAGGTTCAAATCCCGCTTGCGCGTGGATGTTTCTGGATTTTAACAAGCATTGCACTCATATAATCGTCATGGGCGGAAGTTAAAAGTTACTAACATGACACATACAAAACAAAGTTTTACAAAATAATTCACTTTTTTTATATACTATTAACATTTCAGACATAGCTAAGGTCTTTGTTAAAATGTAAGACGTAAAAGAGAACAGTAAACACAGAAATAAGAAAGAAACACGTTTACACATAAATAAAACTCAGGTGGTAGCGCATCTGACTACCAATCGGACGGCCCGAGCTCAAATCCGAGCCAGACTGTTGGAGGTTTTCCTTCAGTTCTCCCATGCTTAGCGCTCTGACAAGCATACAGCTTCCTATCAAATTGAGTACCAGTGTTTCCTTTGCTATTCCTGGGCATCTTAGCAGATAAAGACGGTCGAGCGTGGGACTGGCCAAACTACCTCACTTCGTGTCGAGATTATAGGAGCGTTACGTCCATATTCATATGCGGCGTTCACGGCCCGTGTACATCGCAAAGGGAATACCTCTACCTTTTTATTTTCACTTATTTCACTAACGGTGTAGTACTAGAATAATTTATCCCGATCAATTTTGACGATGATCCAGCGTCGTCTTCTGAGGCGTACGCCAACACAAAATGCGACATATATAAATATCTAGAAAGTAAGTGAATTAAGGTTAATGTAAAGCAAAGATCTTCAACAAAAGATGGCAGCACTACCTCTGTATATGTCTAATGTATTTTTATCGCTGAACGAAATTTCATTGCTGCTCCTACAAATTCAAGTCTAGAGAGTTCAAACTTTCAGGGAAGAAAGTTCATAACCATCAAGAGTTTTCTATTCGTACCGATTTTTAATTTTCTTTCTTGTTCTTTGTTAAAATCGCTTCATTGTTGTTATGGATATCCAAACTTATAACAATGAAGCTCTTTCAACAATGAACAAGAAAGAAAATTAAAAATCAGTACGAATAGAAAACTCTTGATGGTTATGAAATTTCTTCCCTGAAAGTTTGAATTTGTAGGAGCAGCAATAAAATTTCTTGCAACGATAAAAATACATTAGACATATACAGAGATAGTGCTGCCATCTTTTGTTGGAGGTCTTGGCTTTACAGGAACCTTAAAGAGGAAATTATTTTTTTAAAAAAATAGTGAAAGGAAAAATGAATATGACTGCGAGAAAACGACTTTCCCGAGCCTGCAAATTACCAGCACAGGGATTCTGAAAGCTTACAGGTGGAATAGAATGTTAACAGCACTTTCGCGTATACCCACCGCTAACAGGTGGGGCTGCCCGCCGCGGGTCACGCCACCCAGCTCCCTTCGGACGCATCGTGTTCCCCTTGCACACCGAGCGAACCTTGGTTTATTTATAATAAATACATCCTAGCTTTCAGTAGCCCAATCCCTGTACTCAACTGATGACGTACCTCCTTGTTAATTTGCAGCGTAGGCAAAGTCCTACGGGGGCGTTCGGAATCAATTCCTATCTCCTAAATCCTACTCCCTTCGGGTAGGAAATATTAAAGGTACCTTCGTTTCTTGCTCCGAAGGAAATGGTTTCGTACGTCTTTCGACAGGCGCGACATATGTTGATAAATGTGAGAAGATATCTTAACTTCCGTTATTATGTCCATACGTCGATTGGTACCGTAAACATATAGAAAAAATCGCAAAACACATTTATTCCCCCACACTAAGAATTACAGGACCCACAACAATAAATTAGTATGATTCCAAAAATACATTTAGTTGGAATGTTGCGTGCTATGTCCGCCAGAACTTTTTGAACGAATGTGAAACCCAAATTGGTGAGTGTGTATTTAGGTTTTCACGATTTGCTCTATTTAACGTAAAATATCTAATGCTTTTGTAAAGTTGGAGAGATAGCATCTCCCTATCGGGGTTCTGGCGGAATTACTTGCTGCAACATTCCTTCACATGTAAAAAGCAATGCATCCCTGTGTATTGAGTTTAAAACAAACTGATGTGTAATGCTAAAGTGGCTTTATATTTCGTGTGTACTATGTACAAAGGTCCAAATGACCTTTCTTTTTGAATTACCGAGAAAGAAAATCAAATGACAATGGTGCGTTGTGTGTTATAAACTGAGTACAAACGTACATCTCTATTTTGCATTTATCTTGCGAAGCTTGAAATATCACGCTAGCATTAATGCCACAGAAAAATAAGAGCTTCCTTGGATAAACTTTACTTTATGGCCCGTATTTTCCGCTAGGTATTGAAGAATGTGTACGCTTTACATCACTTATTACTTTACCACTAATTGTCGCAGACAATTTTATAAATATCTAGTGACAACCAGCAATCCATAAAGTATTACGAAAAGCTGTCATTATTTCGTTAAATACGCACTCAAGTTGATCAACACCCAACAATCATGGTAGCATGCGGAGGAATACTTATGAAAACATTCCGTGTCAGGATTCGATTTGCTATAAATTACGAAGGGGTGATCCTAAAGCTAGTGGTTGCTAGTAAGTTTCAAAATATTTCCTGAATGGGTAGAAATACAAAGATTTTATCCCTGGTTGGGATGATATTCGGAATCAACAACCGGTGATAAAATACTCACGCACTAGGAAAGATCCCCGACATCCCTTCGGCACATCGAACACTGCTTTGTGTTATGAATGAACGTCCACAAGAAAACACTGACAGTATCTCGAGAGAGCGAAGGGGGTTAGTTAAAGTCAGGTTAGATATGTTCCTGTAGACGTGATGTACATGGCGTTTAAAAGACACTGCATGGGGTTGCTCCCAATGCGCAAGATGCTAAATAGTCCCTGGTTTTTCTCTCGTCCTTTCAATTTTATTTCACCCTTCAATGACTCGAAACATTGTGTTTAGATGTGACAAAGGTAAGGGGCTCCCCCACATCGGGAAGGGCGTAAGGCATAGTGCTGTTAGCTCCCATACAATTCATTTTATCTTATCGAAACATTGTATACTTACTGTACTCTACTTTGTGCTATTGTTTGTCCTAATCTTCAAATACGCTGTATAGTAAAATAGTCAAGTGTTTGCGGGTTGTAGATAACTGCATTCTAACTTTTCGTTTTCTATACACCTACATATCAGGCGCTTATTATGCGTAGGAACTTGAGGAAGCATAAGAGGGTGAACAACCTGAGTATTTCCTTCAAACTCACTTTAAAATAATAATGCAAAAATTTGCAATGCAATGAAGCAAATGCTATAATCAAGGTTCCTAGTTATTGCGAGGTGAACATGAAGTGATAATATAATAGATATGCTACAGTGAATTATAGAAACATGGAACTTGTCAGATCCCCCCTGCAATGGTGATGTAACCCCCGAATTGTCAAATACACGGCCCTAACTTAATTTTTAGTGGAAGTGTGTAGCATAATGTAGATTAAAACTCTCTATAAAATATGGAACAATTCAACTTGCTTCTCTCCAATTTTTGCTTTACTTTCCCAAACTAAACAATACTGACTGAATCCCTGGATAGAAATGTTTCATCACTTCTGATTTAGGGCTGTGAAATCTATAAGCTGCACTAAAATTAAAATGCACGGTGAAATGTAAATGTTATAAAAAAACTAGTTGGGTTTATTTCACAAATTCGCCGCTAGACAAAAAATATGTATACAATTTATTTTCTTTCATTAAAGTACTATCCAATATTTACTATGTTAAATGTACTTCGGATGGTAACACTTTTATCTAGGTTTATTTTGGTGAAACAGGCGGTAACATACCTTCTGTCTCGCTGGGTCTTCTGGGTAAATTAAATGGCCGAACTTCCGGAAAGGCACCTTCAATGGTACCTTCATGAAAGGTGCTATAAAAGGACCTTTGCGACTCTTCCTTTAGGTTTCGAACGACCTTCAATATAGCGGCGACGAAGGAAAAGGTGCTTTTGAAGGAAAAGGTAGTGATTCCGAACGCCTCTACGAGAAAATCAGATTCCTTTAATGAAAGCGAATTTTTAACGTCAACTATTTTTAATGTTGCCATTTTGTACGTACTGAAAGTGCTAAATATGTGAACATGCATATCATTAGAGAAGGCCCTATAGTGACAGAATAAAGAGTGGGCCTATTGTGGAGTGCCCAATGGTGTATTAATGAAAAATAATTTTTTGATATGAAAATATCAATTATATTACCTATGTATTCAAAAATAAAAAAACTCTTATTCTTGTGTCTAAACTAGGTAACTCTGTTAATATTTTTACGTTACAAGTGAAAAAAAAACAAGTGGAAAGTTTTTAAAAAATGCGGTAGTACTAATAAAATGAAATATCTTTTTTATGTATTAATTAAGAAGATCTAAGTAAATACTGAAAAAATAATATATATATATATATATAATAAATCACAGCCATATCCAATCCACTAGTGGATGAGGCCTCTCCCCGAAGGAAGGAGTTGGTCTACTGCTCCCACGCTGACCAGACGGGTTGGGAGAGGAGAGCCGAAGCTCTCACTCTGATTGTCACTGTCTTTTATTCACAGCAACTTCCCAATTGTCCTCATGATGCTGGGTCAACACCGAAATGTTTTGAGCCCCCACCGGGAATCGAACTCGGGACCGCTCGTACTGAAGTCGAGCGCGCTACCGACTAGGCTACGCAGGAGCTCAAATATATATATACAGGGTGTTCCCTTAATGTGTGCAAAACATTTAAGGGTGAGTACCTGAGATCGAACTAAGAAAAACGTGATAAAAACGGGTGTCGAATATTAAGTACTTTTGGAGCTATAGGCTGCCGCATTAATGCATTGATTTGATAGATTTTGGATTTGAATTTATTTGTGACTTATAGGCCCATTCCTTGTCAATCACAACAAGTATTGTAAGCATAGTGATCCACAAACAAAACTCTCTGCTTTCGTTATTTGTAGCTCAAGAATAGCATTTCAACTGTTTCTGTCTGGTGTTTGTTTCACGTTAATGTCTATGCTTTTGTATTTCAAAGTTTAGAGGAGACAAACGAATAAGCTCAGAAGAATGTGAATAATAATAATAATAATAATAATAATAATAATAATAATAATAATAATAATAATAATAATAATAATAATACTAATAATACGTATTATTATTATTACTATTATTTTATTCACTACTAGCAGTAATAGTATCATTACAAATGTAGTGAATCTTTTCAGCTAGTGTTACCTGCACCTGAAGGTTCCATATCGTTACGTATGTACGATGATATCCCTCGGGGAGCTTTCTCCAGTAGAATGGAATGGGACAGGTAGTGGTCAGTGCCTCTGTTCAATGTATTGCCCCGGTGTTTGCATTATGGAACAGGGAATACATTAACATTCTGCAAACCTTATGTTCGTCCTGAGCGGGACACAAGCACGAACGGTCTCCCCTGTGCTTATTTCATGTTTGCGATCATAGCTACTAATCTTCACCAAGCAGTTATGCTATTGTGTTTTTCTTTCTGTTAAGAAGGACAGCCAACTGCATTTGTAATCTTGCTGTTGGATCTGCATAGCAATTCAGTCTTTCTCGATTTCGATTTGAACAGTTTCAGGAATTACATTAAACCTTACAAGTTCAGAACTAATCACATGCTGATATCCTTTCAGGATGTTATGTACGCTCTATCAACTAGATTTGAAATACACATGAACGTTCCTTGCCCTTTCCAATTTCACGACATTTGGGTATACATTACGTTTTGTACTTTTAGTCCTCAATTTTTTAATTCTAGTGCTGTTAGTCAATAATGATACTTGCGCCTTTCGGTTCAAAGCTGTACAGTTCTCAATGCTGACAACTTTCCACGGCATAGCCGGGATTCTTCATCCAAGCATCGTGCCCTGCGCACTGTCCACCCCACCAACGGGGTCACCTTTTACCTTACGCTGCATTTGATATTCACATACTCACGCCATTCCACTGACAAATGACACACTGTTTCTTCTGGGACACATAATTTAACTGTTCATTGAATTATTGTTACTCATACTCCTGACAGTTATGTAATCCCGCACGGTTTTTCCAAATCGCTCCGCATTCGGAATCTACTTGACATATGGACATGCAGTAAACGAATTAATGTTACCTGTCTAGAAGACGTCTCATTTATGCCGTTTTTGACCCTACTTTACTTGGAATAATTTTTGGGAATCCCCTTTTTCCTTTGGGGAATCCCATGCGCCCTGCTTGTAGGAGTTTCAAACATGCATTTCTGGATAGCCCGGATGTGACTTGCTCTAATTTACTCTCAACCGCCTTTTCGTATTCGAAATAATCAGCTCTGAAGTTCATTTTCCCACGGTTTCGGCAGCCTATAGCTCCGAAAGTACTTAATATTCGACACCCGTTTTTATCACGTTTTTATTAGTTCGATCTCAGGTACTCACCCTTAAATGTTTTGCACGCATTAAGGGAACACCCTATATATATATATATATATATATATATATATATATATATATATATAGTATATGTATAACTTACTAAGGTTTAATTAAGATTTTAAAAATAGTAAAGAAGTCCTTAAGAACTTCAAGATAATAGTGTTCTCACTCTTCAAAGTTAAGTCTTTATTTTTCTTCTTGCAATAATTATCCTAATTTTCTCTCTCTCTCTCTCTCTCTCTCTCTCTCTCACACACACACACACACACACACACACACATGCACATAGAAAAAAATATCGGGTGTTGGGAAAGTGTCGAATCAAAACTATACCCCCATGTAGGCGACTTCAACATGACAAAAATTTCTTTGCAGAATTTTCAAAAGATGTTTGTTTACTTTCGCCGCTAGTGGCGTGCAAATTTATAATGGCTTTTTCACAAATATAATGGCTTCTGGTGATAAAGTCGCTTGTGACGATGCCTTCGTGACTTTGCACGCTTCTAGCTCCAAAACGAGGCATCTGCAAATATAACGCCTGAAAAGCAATGTTCAGATCATTGGTCTACATTTTTTTTTTTAGAAAATCTGATCGAAATCAGAGCGCTTGTGGTCAGGCATTTAACTCATGAATATGAAATGTACATTAAATATGACTGTATAATTACACATAAAATTGTTCTAATTCTTCATACAACTATGAATTTTTTGCTGGTCCGAAACATCCGGACTTACTCCCTAGATTTATGTCCTTGGATGGTTTCAACGGCGTAATTGTTTTATGATTAGGATATTAAAGCCTATTGATAAACAGAGTGATTGGGAAGAGTGGAAACTAGGGAGGCCTAGTTATGTGCAGAGAACTATCGGTAAGTTCTTTTCAAGTTTTATGACTTTAACTTAAATGTAAAATATTATTTGGTGATTATGGTTAAAAGAATTCACTAGTTGATTATTAATGTTAGCATCTATACATAATTCAAATTAAATCAACGCAATGATTAGTATTGAAAAGTACATCTGCACATCAAAAATATAGAATAGTATTGTTTGATGAAATTCAAGTTCGATTCCCAGTCACTGCAACCACTAACATTTCAGTGTTTTACCATAGACGGTGCCCTTATGTAAAGGTAGGGTTGTCATAATAGCTGCGGACTAATTACGGACAAATTAGCGTAAAGGCTGTTTAATTCAATACAGTGAAACCCCGAATAATGACTTGCGACATCAATATGAAATAGAAAATTAATACTAATTATAGGTAATTGTTTACATTAGTATCTTTTCTATTGGCAAAGTCCCAAGATCTTTTGGTCATTAGTTTTCTTGGTGTTTCTAATAAAACAAATACTTTTAACATTGCTAAGCGACACTACAATTTAATAGTGATAGAACAATCTGTTACGTGCAACACTGATTAAATGAAAAGTAAGAACATTTAGTTGACTTTTGCAAAGTACGGTACGGACATGAACAGAGTCTTTAAAATACGGACTGTCCTTACAAAATACTACATACGTATGGTAACCTTAGAAAAGGACATTAACACATCACTGTAAAAAAAAACGCACTTTCTTACACTTTTAGGGCACTATTGAAAACCAGAAAATGTTTCAAAACTGTACTAATTGTGTAATAAAGTGCTGTGGAAATGTTCGAATGTGTTCCGTAAGAAATGTTAAATAATTTAGATCACAATTACAACACTTCTAAAGCACATTTTTTCTTGGTACACCTTTGGAGCAGTAACTGAACACAATTCCAGACATACTTTATCTCACCTTTTATACATTTTTCTTACACTTTTAAACACTTTTTTCCTTTTACTGTTTTTTGTCATTATCCATCTATTATATGCCAATAATAGCTCACATTAAATTATTTTCATTTGTATTTGTTGTTCCTCAGGGGCTAAATAATTTTTAGTTGTGTGACTTTTTATCCATATAAAGCACTTTCCTATAGGCACAGCCTAGTAGAAAGGTTATGTCTTTTAGACTACTTTGGGGTGGGGGGTAACTCCAAGCTGGATATCATGATGCTGAAGAGACTGAGATAATTGCCTATAATTGCAGCTACTGATGTTAGTAAGAGATAATTGCTCTAACTTTCACCGGACTGAAGATCATGCAAGAGTGGATGACACGCAAAGGGTTGAGAAAGAAGTGTCTTTTTTTTTTTTTAAATATGTGGAAAATGTACTATATCTTTATGAAAGGGTAGCGTGTACTGAGTGATTTTATTTGCTGGGATGGCGTTTTACGAGGAAGGGAGTGAAAGGTAAATAGGAGGAATGTAAATAGATGTAATTAGCTTACGGAACTGTTTTGCATATGGTGGAGTGTACTGTTGGGAGGACAGAATGTTGATGGAAGCTGTATCGGCCTTGAATGGGAGCTGGATAGGTTGTGGTGGTGGGAATCGACTAGGAGACCTTTACAATGTCTTGAAATACTGATGGACAATGTTGAATTACTGCAAGCATGTAGAAGTCTTGTTGGATGGAAGCTGGGTGG
>JAGDQP010007179.1:0-37041 GCA_022664845.1 Lepisma saccharinum
GATAAAACCGTCTGTGTGTTTTCCGAGTCAGAAGAAAACATTCCGTGCAATCACAGCACCGTGTCTCTAACCAATCAGACTGAGTTGCCCGGGTACTAGCCACTCCGATTTGTGTATATTGTCATTTCCTGTGGTTTGTTTTTACTGCTTTAAAGATCAATCACAAGTGTTGGTACACACAATCGAACTCACATGTTATCCCAATAATTTATTTTCAGTGTATGTTAACAGAAGAGTTTTGATTCTTATGTAAATTATCTGAACTTCTTCCTTTTTCCTTTCCAGGTGAAAGAAGACTGGAAATACGTAGCGATGGTTTTGGATCGCTTATTTCTCTGGATCTTCACGCTAGCAGTGCTAGTGGGCACTGCAGGAATCATTCTACAAGCACCTACACTGTATGATGACAGAATTCCAATCGACAAAAAATTTTCCGAGATCAACACAGCAACAGTAGTTCGGTGTCCTCAGTAGCAACTAGAGAACAGCATCGCATCGCCCCAGGGTATTGCGATGCGGTGCATGGCAATCAGTAAGAAACAGCAGGAGCTGCAACAACAACAACAACAGGCACTCATATCGAATAATAGCATGTTGGTAAATGCATCAACGTCCACAGGTGGTAATTAGCGAGACGATAAAAAACTGGTATGTAATTCGGGCATCGAAGTTTTGAATATTTTAGGACGAAATATTTATATTAAGGAGAGTTTACTATCAATGGCAATCTGCACGGCACCGTAACCTTTGTCCAAAATGAAAATGTGCAATGATACTCAAACAATAAGTGAACGACTAAAAAATGTATTAGAGCAATTTTACGCACAGTGTATAATGGAAATTTAAAGACTCACAGTACAAACTTAGTTTAGGGGAAAACACGATCTAACCTAACCATACCTAACTAGACGTACTCTACGAGACAGTTCTGAAGAGTCAACGTATGTAATTGAATAACAATCGATCAAATGAAGCATTACTACCCTTACACTGTTAAATATTCTGGGAAAGTACCTTGATATATGACGTTTCAGAAAAATATCCATATATGCAGTTATTTGCACTAATCCTGGAAACGCACTGATTTATTTATTTTACTTTATTAGAAGTTGTTTTCAGTTCCAGTGTTATTTGCACATACACGCCGAAAGGAAAAAACTGTTTCTTATCCTAACAAGATGATGATACAGTGTTTGTGCCGCTATCTTGGTCACTTATTTTTTTTTTCAGAAATGGGAACTATTGTTAGCCACTAATTGACAAAACGAAAAGTGACTGAAGCTTAGCGTAAGTAATGACAGTAACTTAGGTTGTCTTCGGAGTTCGGACAACGCATTTGTGATCCTGTATACAGTTTTCTTACGGTGTTTATTTATAACTAGCAGTCTAGTCCAGTCGGTAAGACGATGGACTTCTAACTAAATGACCCTAGTTCGATTCCCGCTTGAAATCTTAATATTTTTTCTCCCAGTATCCCTGAACACTGAATTGTATCTTGTTTTATCAGTCAATTTACTAGATTTCCAGGCTGCTAAAAGCTGTCTAGCTTTTTCAGGGATGTTTCTGAAAATATTTCACAGTCAAAGGCGCCCTTCATGGGAGGCAAGGAAGGCGCTTTCCCCACTAGCCAGAGAAAATTATACTATGCAAGATAGAAAACAAAAATAAAATGTTTATATGTACTTTCTATATATTTTATTAATTTTTATTTTATTTATTATTTATTGTCAACACAACAAGCTGTATAGCCCAATTAGTGTGTCGATATTTAAAATACTCATTTACAGACATTTTTATTACAATACTTCTAAATGCTTTGGAAGACGAGGACATATCATATATATCCAATTCGATGGAAGTTCTACATATTTCATTGAAGGTAGTGTAGCTGTGGACAAATGTATCGTCGCGTGCCGTTTAGCATTATTTTCAAAATTCGCAAAGATGTCCCCCCTCCCGTGTGTAGTATCTATTAACGAAAATTAACTTTAGGTTTAATAGTCTCCTTGTGTTAAAAAAATATCACTCTCTGCGATAAAACGAAGGAACTATTTAACTTTTAGTAAATTCTGGATTTAGCATTTCGGTTGGCGAAAAAATATTGTTTAGCTTATATTGCCCTAATTTAGCGACATATCGGAACAATATTTTCCTCAAGCGTGCGTCATGTGATTGTGCATATGTCTGTAAGTCAACAAATTTATACGATGTTTTAAAATACTTACTTATTTTTAAATAAGAAAATTCAGTTATAGACATGCGACAATACTTCTGTCCATACCTGTACATATTCTCGAGGTTGGTGACGTCACTATATTGGCTTTGCCTTTTTGCAGTGGAAGAGATCAGCTCAGCGTTGTCTTCGCGAGTTTTTAATGACGGGACGAAACTGTATATCAATGATACTAAGTCTGTGCAGTCTAAGCCATTTTGAATTATTTTCCTTTGGTCTAATGAACATAAGCATAGTACATTTTCTCTAATGTAGAAACGTTGATAAACTTTCTTCCCATCTTTATTACAAATCCTAGAATTTTAAAAGCTTCATTATTAATATTGAATATTTGTTATGTGGCTGTTAAACGTTAATTTCATATCAAAGATGACACCAAGGTTTTTAACTACGTCGCGCCTACTTACTGCATACTTCTGAATTTAATAATTAAATAGACAAATCGTTTATTTCTACTGAAAGATAAAACTTCGTATTGACTGAAAGTTGATTGATAGCGTACCAGTCTAAACTATGCTGTAGTTTTATGACATCTTCCATGGGATTAATTTTAGCATATATTTGAGGTCATCAGCAAATAGCACTTTTTCATTATCCAGTATGAATTCTGGTAGGTCATTAATGAACAAGAGGAATAACAACGGTCTAAGATGCGAGTCTTGCCGGACTCCTGACAGTGTTGTATATTCATCAGATTTGTGTTCCTTAAATAGAACATATTGTCTGCGATTAGTTAGATAAGACCACATGAACCTAATAAGGATGGAGATATGTAATAGTGATTTAATTTACCTAGTAATACATTGTAATTAAGTTTGTCAAAAGCCTTTTCAAAGTCAATATAAATCGCATCAACTTGCGATAACCGTCAAACGGGTTATCAATAAAATCTGTAACAACTGCAAGGTTCGTTACCTTGGATCTTTGTGAAACAATGCCATGTTGTTTAGTTGAGATAACTGGCTTCACATGATTAATAATTCGTTGATATACAATCTGTTTAGATACTTTTGCAAAGACTGGTAAGATTGTTGTTGGACTGTGGTTGATAATTTCTCGTCTGCCGTTTGTTTTAGGTATAGAACAAAGTAAAGCAGATTTTCATTTGTTATGGAATATACATGTTCTTAGTGCCACGTTGAAAGCAATCAATAGGGAATGTTTAAATTTATCAAAACATCCTTTCACTATATACGAGGATATGCCATCAGATCTAACTGTCGTTTTGCATTTTAGATCCTTGACAGCCTTTTCTACTACATTTAAATGTATTGGTCGACAGACAGTATTTCAATTTCTTCGTAACCCCTAGAATTATACAATCAAAATTACTGAACGGTTGAGAAGAGGATACAAATACTGATTGGAAATCCTGTGCAAACGTATTAGCTATCTCCTCACTATTACACAAATCTGATCTTCAAATTTTAATATACTTGGGGGAATGTGTTTTGTTTTTATTAATTTTCACAGTTGACCTGGATCATTATTGATATTATTTCCAGAATTTGATATAAAGGTCTTATAAGTTATGTTTATGTCTTTCTTGACTTCCCTACACAATCGAAGAAATTCCTGATAGTAGGGTTTTGAATTTTGAATGTAGACTTTATATAATAAATTGTTTTAACATTGAGTTTCCAAATAATGTATTTAGTAAACCAGCACGGATACTTTGGGACGGAGTTCTTTTGCAGGGGACACATTTGACAAATATTTCATAAATAATATCATAAAGTTTATTAACTAAATCATTAACATTATTATACTCTTTTAAGCATTCCCAATCAACTTCCAGTATGCTTTAAGGTAGGTTTAATATTCTTCATGACATGGTTCTTTTTGCGTCCTTAATTTACTAAATATTGTCATGGTTATCCTGTTAATAACTTTTATTGCCACAGAAAAACTGTCGCTTTATTTTTGCCCCCCCCCCCTCTGGAAATCACAAGATGGGCGCCCTTGTTCACAGTGTATACAGTACAGATCGGACATCACTTTGTATAAACATGCATGAATTCCTCCAGATCAAATTGATGGAATACATTGCTTAACAATACTAATACCAGTAAAGTAATATTCTACTGACTCATAACAGAACCATGAAATCGAAGAAGTTATCATTACACATACTAAGTAAATCAAACAACTTCAACTGTGTAATTTCACACAGAAGATGGATAACGGAGACCGAATAACTCCAGAAATAATTGTATAAAGTGTTTATTAAAGGAGTCGGCATTCTGAGGAGCGCGTCATTAAATTGAAACTATAGCTTCCACTGACCTATTTTAAATAGTGAAAACTATTTTCGTTTTGTACAAAAGTTACGGTGATCATGTAAGATTTCTTCATTGATATATTGCATAGTATTGCTGAGCAATGACCAAGTAATCACCAACACAATTACTTGATATATTAGTCACTTGCTCACAACGAATCTTGAAATAATTTTCCATTGTATTTAGACACAAAATGTGTGTCATATTTTATGAAAAGTCACCACGTGACACTATCAAACTGGACTTCAATACACTTGAAGAATAACTATATGCATATAATAACAAATCGTGTTTACAGTTTTTATTTCACTGAAAATCTAGTAGTATTTTCGTAGTTCATTCGGAACAGGTTTATAGTAGCTTAGATCATGCAAGATCAAACACTGTTGCATATTTTGTTATTTTTTATAGCAAATGTTCACTTTGCCATTTGTAACCAACCATTTCTGAATTGCAATTGCGATCGAAAAGTGTCGTAGCATTAGAAACATGTAAGGAAAGTCATGTTTCGGACTACTGAAAGTGAAGTGTTTCTCTCGTACCACAACCCAAAGCTGCCCAATAATGAACTATGGCAAATTTTGAGTATTAAACCAAATTCCTCAGTCTCACGTCAAATATGAACTCTTTAAGAGGAACAGTTGGTGACTGGAAGCGTAATATGAAGCAGAAAGGTTGCACTCCATACCTTCATCGAATAGATTTTTGTTGTAATAACAAGATTTCTAAAAATAAATGTAAGTGTGGTAACGAAGGATGAGACGTGATTCGATAGTTCATTTAATGATTCAAATAAACTGGTCAGAAAAGTGCCAAGATGTCAGACTGATGTATAGTCATTGCGTAATATATCGTTCACCACTCGAAAGTCAATGGTTAACTCTATTCCTTATAGTGAAAAACTAATTCATTTGCTTACTGTGGTATCTTCAAGTGATTTACATTGAAAAATTTAATGATAACAGTAAAACTTGTTGTCATCTTATATCAAGTTATATAAATAACAAGTAGTTCATTCCAGTACCATAATCCTCATTGGCTGAAGAGGATATGACATCACTGTATCTTGAAGTAGTTTAGCACTAACTCTGTACTCCTTATGCTAGGCATTCGCTGAAGGTTCGTATTATTTACATGATTTTAAATTCTTTAACCATTGCTTCCAAAGGTTTCCGTACAAAAAATCTTATCTGAAATGAAATTTACGATTGATTGCCGTAAATACAGAAGGTCTTATGTTGAAGGGGAAAGTGTGAAACTTCATTTTTGGTCGATTTCGAACTGGTGGTCCCATCCGTTAATTCTCAAGGAGAACTACAGTGATGCAATACACCTGGCAATATACTTAGAACAAATATTGCTCACATTAAAAGAATGTCTAAACAATTCAATGTGTTGCAATAGGACTTGAAACTTTATTTTTTTATTCATTTGCCAAATGAGTCCAGGGGTTTCATCACCTGCCCCTTCATATGATAAAAAATGAACTCTCCCGAAAAGTTGCATTTTGCACATACAACCTTCTGCAGTTACGATAATGATAATGGATTCAATTTTGTTCACTGTTGTGAATGCACCCCCTGATCTTTTTTACCTTAATCATAGTGTTGTTATAAAACATTCCACGCCCACTAAAGAAATAACATATACGGAAATCGAGTGACTATTAAAATTGATATAATATGTAAGGAGGTGATCGCTGTTACTCTCAGCAGTTGAGTCGGGCAAATAACAAGAGAGTTATGAATTCCTTGTAGTAGGTAACATATAAGTACTGTGATTGTAATTTATAACTTTTGCGAGGTTGTACATTTTAGTTTCTGTATAACTTTCTTTGTTATTGACGTTTTCCATGCTTATATTTGTACATAAGTTCAACTTGATTGATTTATTGATTTAATAGCTATGAAGATAAGTATAAACATTACTTATTTTTTACTTAAGAAAAATAATTCCCTTTTAGACTATTACATGCGATATCATCTACTGGAATTTTCTGTATACTATACAGTGAGTGCCTAAGTCATGTCTGAATAATGTTTAAATATCATAACCAAAATCAAGTTTCGTTTAAGTACTCAACACATAGTCGCTCTATTTCTGCAACACGTAATGCATCATATTCTGAATTGACGATTTCACCTGTGTAAAGTAACGCATAATACACATAGTTAACATACGTTAACTTGATATTGCTAACAGAGTTCACTTGAAGTAAAAATATTAAATCATAAAAGGTGTAAATAAATATGGGTTTTGTGTAATTATCCATACTTTCGAACAACAATACGCACAAATTATTGAGGGACAATACCTAATTTACTCTTCTGTGCACTACAACAATAAATTTAAATCTTCCTACGAAATCTTTGAACCCTTTCCTTATAATGTACTTTAAACAAACGATTGAAGGCTATTCTTCTCTTGGTCACATTATACAGGTTCAATGGTAATTCGACGTATTCCCTTAAGAGAATTAGATTTCCTTATTTAATTTATTGTACAGCTAATTTGCAGTAAAATAAACCACAAGGTGGATAATTAAAAAGTTGATAGTTTTCGAGATCTTTCCATTTAATGTTTACGCAGAAAAATGCTACCCAGGAAGATAATACTGTGCGAACTACACATCGGTGAAGAGATCTGTTTTGAACATTTAGTGTTTACTCGTCAGTGTATATGATACAAAATGATTCTGAAGCAAAATTATAGCAAAAGCATGAATATGGAATAATTAAGAGGCTAACAAGTGCGATGGATAGCAAAAATTTAAAAAAGAGGGTAGCAGCGTCATGTGAAGCTATTACCAAACTGTAGAAAGACAGATAACGTAAAACTAGCTCCGGTCAACCAATTAATTATTATACATGGGTTGTAGACAGACTTATTTTCCCGGGTAAATAACGGTTATATCATCACAGAAATGATTTATAACACGTGCCTACACATGTGTACCACATACATAAATTGAAATTGAATATAATTTAAATGCCGTGTATTATACATTTTTTTTACTTGTTTTTAATATAGGTAGTAATAATAGGGCGAAGACCATTAGGGAGAGGGAAAATGTTAGATATAAATAGAACAGTTCGCAAAATGCTTATATTATTAAACACAAATAGTAATAATAATATAAATGTAGTAATATACATTCAAATATTAATACAAATGCAGAGGTGAGAGTAATTAAGGAAAATATCTTAATTCTCCCTCGATCTTTTGGGCGTAGATGGACCCGGGAGAGGTTCATCACCAGGTGATAGGTCGTCTTGTATTTCGTCAAGGGAATCTGTGGTATCATATTCGATGGGGAGAACCTCGCAATCCTCATCCTTAACGAACGAAACACTGTTCAGTCAGGTGCCATGGTAGCGTTAGCATTTTGGGGAATAGTTCATATGAGCCTTCTTGCAACTACACTTGGTACCACCACAGGCTTTAGTCTATTTGCAGAACATCAGGTTCAACAGCTTTTGGAGCTTTAAGGTCTATGATGGACAGGTGCCGGAGCACATCCCTCCACTTGATCGTTGTTTAACTTCCCATCTCCAGAGTTCTGAGGAAAGCTTGTTACCCAACCAGTCCTGAACTTGCAGGTAAACTCGAAAGCTATACTTCTTCGCTGCTTTTTCGGTTGGTGGAAGGGCTGAGATGTCTTGAGACAGACTTGGTAAAGGAAAAGAGTTCCGAGAAGTCTCCTGTGTTCGTGCACCATACTATTTGAGAAAACACCTACTGCCAGCTTCTTGGAGAGGACGTGGAACTGGTGAACAGCTCAGCAGAATTCCGAATGTCGTCGTATATTTTGCGATAGCTTTACAAAATTTATCTTTCCCTTCCGGAAGGCTGCTGATGTCACACGTCTCAATCACCCAATGTTTTGAGAGCACTAACGATCGACCAACGGCAAATGAAAGGTGGTCGTCCACCTGCCTGTCTCTCTTAGGAAAGAGGTACCATTACGCTTCTCCACGCACACTCCAATCAATCTGTAAATAAGAAAATATTATTTTGTAGTGGGTGAATTTTACTTTTTACATAAAATTTCAAAAATAATTTTATCCTCTACAACTTCGTTTATAAGCAAGTAGGAAAAACGTGTAATACACACGGCATTTACATTATATGCAATTACAATTTATGTATGTGATACACATGTGTCGGCACGCGTTATAAATCATTTCTGTTGTTATATAACTGTTATTTACCCGGACACAATAACCATCGGTAATTTTTTCACTTAATTGGAATTTGGCAAATAATCATAACTTTTGATATCACGGGCGGATTTTACTTGTATATAAAGATAAGATAAAATGAATTTTATGGGCGGAAACATTACTTGTATATATACTATACTGAAGATAATTGTATCCTCTACAGCTTCGTTTCTGAGAACTTTTCTGCCGGCCGGGTAGCCGTACGGTCTACGGCGTTAGGCCAATGACTTCAAGGTCCCGGGTTCTAGTCCCGGCAGGGACATTGGTGTGTATTTTAATAGTTAAGGGGCGAATCGTGAAGGGCCGAAGTCCAAAATTACTAGACTGACCCACACAAAAATTAAGTTTACCAAAGTTTTTTTTTTACTGAGCACTTTTGCACTCAATATAACGGTTTAGAAGGTACGAGACATATGTAGCAAAACGTGGTCTGTAACTTATTTTTTAGTAAAATGATGATTTTCAACGACTTATAATTTGAAAACGGTTAGAGATGAGGAAAAAATAATATGAACAATTTTGTGAACTTCAATCTTGTACATAATGTTTTTGCTAGGACCAACTATTATCGAGATATAAGCAAAAAAACCACGACAAGGGACACATTTTGCTATGCCGTGGAGTTAGCTACCCTTGCAGACCCCGGGACTTTTGTTTTATTCTTCTCCAAATACCTCCGAATACACTCGAAAAGTCAAAATGTACGCACAAAGTTCTGTCTAGCAAACATTCCTTGACTGGACTATTTAAAAACTGCGCTGTTTTATGGATTTTCACCACGGGTATTGAAGTCTACGAGTGTTGACTTATGAGAACGAAACGAAAATGTGAAGAAATAAATTAGAAAGAGAACTGTTGGGCAGAGTTTAAATAGAAAGACAAGATCAGTAACTAGTTTTAGGTGATGTTCATTGATCTTGAAAACAAAAACTGAAAATCTGTTGATATTGTTACAATTAGAGGTAAACAAAGATTGAAATAAGGAGTAATATAAACGATTGTCATTTGTCTCCGTGGGTTGTGATATAAAAATCTGTGTGAACCCGAATTGGGGAAACTTAGTACATACAAATAGTAGACATATAATCAGTGAACAAAATAACTCTCTTGACTTGCTATGTTACAAGTTATGAATTCGAGTATAACAAGTGCTGTTAACTTGGAAGGCAGAGAATCTATTGTTCTCTGATTATAATGTCTACTATTTTTATCTACTAAGTTAGTTTCCCCAATTCGGATTCACACAGATTCTTATATCACAACTCACGAAGGAGAAGTATGAGAATTATTTAGATCACTAGCTGTTTCCAAAATTCTGAGAGCACAAGATCAAAAACAAAGGCAATAGGGAAGGGATAAAAGATACCTACATTCTGTTCGTTTGTGTGTGTGGCTTTTTTTTTCGTTTAAATGCTAAGATAAATTCAAAAAAATATGAGAAGAAAGAACAATATATCACTGAACTTTGCCTTGCACACAAATTGCACTTATTTGCCATCTAATTTAAGTAGAAGCCACGCACAGGCAATTCATGAGGATCGTGAGAGGGAAGTTTAATCAACGTTGGCAGTTTCCCAGAAAGAAAAAGTTGTTTTTACCAGTCATGAAGTGTAACACATAGGAGGGAGTAATATTGTAAATGCAGCGAAAACTGTTCTCATCACTAACATTTTGACTTTGTTCTCTAACGGCAATTCCTCAGTTTCTAGTTCATTATCGTCAGTCGTGTTTTGACGAGGGTAGCAGTCCCTTTGCAGAGAATTTAGCATTACTCTTTCGCACCAGACATGTGTTTTCCTTTCGTTGTTAGTGTAAGTTTATTCTTCCTAAGTACTATATGGTTTAAAAGTTCTCATCGTCATACGTTTTGTCTTCAATCATATATTTTAATCCTTTAATATATATATATATATTAATTATAATGTATTAAGGAGTATTGTTTCCTCTGTTTTTATTATCTCTAGTATTACTCTTCTCTAAGTACCCTCTTTATATTTTAATGATTCTGCAGTGCTATTTTTGAATTTCCTGCTGCTCTCTCCATTACTTCTTTATACGCAACATTTGTACATTGCTCATTCTTACATTCATCTTCAATCCACACTTCAAGGGCTTCCAAAATCCTTTCATCACTCTTTCGCAGTGTTTACGATTCAGCTCCATGCAACCTATGCTAAGCACTTTAATTATGTTTGGCATAAACTCTTTCTTGGTTCACAGAAAAATAATGTCCATTGGACGAATCTCTTTCTAGTACTTTTTCCACCTTATTTTTCACATTCCACCCATATACAGTGGCGTAGATAAGGGTGATATGGGGAATATATCCCGCATTGACTCCACATATATGAATTTTTCCGCAAGAAATAGGATTAAGTTATGATTGGAAGCAAATAATTGCTAGTTAAAAAATAAAATTAATTCTAAGGGCGGTATGACTTACGTCCGTTCCGATATAATTGTTACTCTATTCTTGATTATAAATTCTGCGTTGTAGTTTTAAAATTAGGTGAATGTGGTAAATAACCTTCAGGACAACCACTAAAATAGAAATTTAAAGATAAGACCAAGCGTTTAGACAACAGATATGTGTGATAATCATATCGATTATTTCGGTAAAAAGACGATTTGAAGAGAGTAATGAAACTTATAATAATTACTGTTACTGATAGTGTGAACGAGGGTAGATCAGAGAACCCTTTAAACATTTCGCATTTATGGTTGAAGCAGTTATTTTGTACGTAGAGAAGAAGTAACTTTAAGAGGCTTTAGATATGAAAGAAAAATACAAATTTCGCAAAACTGGGAAAGTTTGGTGCTATTCTAACATACAAAGAAATATAAGATTTAATATGATCTTTCAGGTCAACAAGGGAGAAGATGAACTTTTGGTAAACTTTATTTTAAAGGGATCATGTTAGTAACGATGCTGTCATGATTACGTAAGTGCAGTGCTTGTTAAAATCGACTCGATCCCGCGACTTTGAAGACGCTGGTGTAATACCTCAGAACACAGGACTATAAGGAGAGAAAAGTCTAGCTAGTAAAACCAAATGATTAAAATCTGCAGTCAACTTTCAATAAAGAAATTTGTTGACTGAATATGCAGCTGTTTTTCTGCATTAGCGGATGAAACTGTAAATATGACCAATATAAGAAAACTCTCAATTGTTAGCAGCTACGTCAATGATGAGTATGTAAGAACAAGTTTGTTCACATGATTCGGTAACAACCTATCATATCTTCCCCTAATATGGTATTGGAAGGCGAATTATGAAAACGGATCGGGATCTAATGAAATTAATTAATCAAATCTGATAAATTTTGGTGTTAATTATGAGTTCTTATTTTCATAAGAATATGATGGTGATAGCAATTTGCTGGGAAATTTTAGAAATGATCAAAATATAATGTGACAGTATCCTGCTGCAATTTAAGTGTATTATGCAAGACGATGTGGAAGCATTTACGACAATTCATATTCAACTGATATTGAACTATTTAGGAAAAAATTGGACCACTTACTTTTTATATCCGCTTACGGAGAGCGCATTTTGTGGCATTATGAAGAGTGTAAATATATCACCTAGAGCATAAAGAAAATACTTAGTATGAGAAAATGGATATAAAAGTATAATTCATGATTTTAAAGAATTAGCTTATTGTGTTCGAAGAAATTGTCCAAATTTCTTTATCGAACAATGTCGCAAGTTCAGATTAAAGAGATGTAATATATTCAATGCATTTCTAATATCTTCCCTATTTTTATTCGATTTGAATTAGTAATTCCCTATGATTAACTGTTGAACAATTTGTTACAAAAGGAACACCTTCACTTAGTAGAAGCTGTGAATAAAGCCAAAGATGCTGTTACAAAGTTCAAAAGAACCAAAGAAAACTGTCAGAGGGAAGACAACACAAGTTGCAGTAAATCAGAGTACGGAAGACTCTATGAAAATATCTATAAACTAGAAAATGAGATCTAATTACAGTATAGGACAGGCTCTTTCAGGCATGTGCCTCCAGATTTATTTCTTAGGGTCTTCATAAACTTGGGGAAAGTTCAAAGAGGGTCTGGATATGAAATTAGATAATAAGTACTTAATTACATCTAAAATTATGCTAATTTTATAAATTTGGGAGAAGTCCGCATAATCTGAACTATCCGTCTGGATATTTTACTAAGCTGTTTGAAAAAAAATGGATGGATCTAGAATATCCAATAGCTACGAAAAAAACTAACAAAAATGATTGTTCGATAACAAAAGTGCTATCTGAGGCTTCATGAATCGTTTCTAGAATTAAGATACAAAACACGAGCAAGATACTAATACTGGTCGAGAAACTGTTCGCTCTTGACAAAATTCAACTTGAAATTTGAAAACTGGCTAAATTTATATTTGAATTATAAATGAATTAAACTACAAGAATATAATATATTCCTTGCATGATTGTACTGGTTTAAAATGCGATTTGATTGATAAGATGTGATTTTCTAAATCTCCTCTTCCTTGAGAAATTCCTATCTACGCTACTGCTCACGTACTGTATGTTGTTTCTTTTTCCGGTGTTCAATTTCCTTAGAATAACCTCGTGAAATTATTTCAATTCTCCAAAAAGTATTAACAATTGTAACGCCACTATTTGACAAGACCCAATAACTTGCATCAGGTAATTTTAATTTGACTCACTGGTAGTAGCTGTCGATCTTTTGTAAAGCTTTAATGTTTACAAACTGTTCTCTTAGTAAGCATCGTCATTCCTAATAAAATTTTAAGTGGGTGTAATTAGTTTAAACTGCATAAACTCTATCCATTCATTTAACAGTGGTTTTTATGGGAGACGAAACGATGTTTATTATTATAATGCCCCCATTTTGTACTTTCAATTAGCTAGTCTTATAACTTATAGAGGTATTTTGTAACATTATCTAGAATATTCAAACCAGTTTTGAGTTTGGTTTTCCAATTACTGCATTTTCTTGCTGAGAATTCATCCCCCATATTTTAACGCTTTCCATGAGGTGGTTTTATCTTCTCTATATTTAGAAGAATAAAGTGAGAAGTAATGTAAATCACTTGTTCGACGGGACAGTTTCTGTTTCTGTGCTCCTATTGTTGTTTCACAGTCAAAATATGGTAACTGATTTAGGGCTGCTTTTGTTGCAAGCCTGAGTTGCTTGCGATTTAGGTGAGTAGCCAATTGAAACACGTGTTTTATTACGTGTAACGTGTATTTCAATTTCTTTTACTCACCCAAATCGCAAGCAAAGCGAACAACGCACGCTTACAAGGAAAGCAGACCTTACTTTTTTGGTAAGATGGTGTATATGTGAATCTTAATCCTAATCTGGAAAATGTCATTAATATTGTTATCTATTTATATTTTTCTGTCAAGTTCTATAAATTACACAAATGTATAATGTTTATACATGAAAACAATGCATTGTAATGAAGCATAACTGTGAAATAATATTGACCATTTAATATTGCTGAACATAATATAATAGAAAATTACTACTTGAAACAATATACTAAATTGAATCGTCAGTTGGAAAAAGGAAATAAACACCAAAATATGTGAAAGTCGTTCTTCAGCACCAAAAGATTCAGAGTGTCAGCTTGATCAAATAAATTGTGTATTGTATAAATATTTCTTACTTGGAACTGTCGTTCTGCATCTATTCAATAAAAAAACTTTTGATGCTCAAACACAACGTTCGCTATTTTCACGTTCATTTTCTTCTTCGAACTTACGGTTCAACTTCAATACGGAATATTACGCTAGGAGCACAGAATATCGAGCCAATACTGAGTTAACCTTGATCGATATTTGGCGCAATCATGGGACTAAGGTAGAACAAATTGCTGAGAGAGCATTTTAATCGTATTGGTTCTACCTATAGGCAAACCAATAAGATTCAAGTGTTCTCTCAGCGCTTAGTGCTCCTTGGTCCACTGAATGCGCCCATTGGCTGGTACTGGCCCAGTATTGGTCCGATATTCTGTGTTGATAAAGTAGTTGCTTGAAAAGATACAGTTCACACATTAACTTCGATAATACTACTATAGTTATGTCTTCTGGGTTTCAATCAACATTCTGGTACTAACAATGGATAGTAAATTATATCGTGAAGCTTACGTTGACAATACGAAAGAGAGCAAACATTTATATTTTGACGATATTCTAGTTTTAAGCTTGCTTGCACTAAATAAACGAAACAACCTAAACCGTCTCATAACCTGACTTTCTTGTGCCTGAGCGCAATTCACACTCTGAAGAATAACAATTTTGTCTCAAACAGTGAAATGTATGTCTATGAACTTGTTCTGGTTTCAGTGATTGTGTATAGAAGAAAATATATAATGTACCCTTGTTAATGCTTTATACCTCGTCCCAAATAAATAGTAAAATATGTATTGGTAAAACATATTAATAAACTTTTAACAAATGCTATGCATCCATGATGTTTTGTGAGACTGACGATAGGGGACCTTCATTTAAAAAAAATAAGATCGAATAATTTCTGCTAATAAAAGGATACACTGAAAGTTTGAAATGCATCTGTTTTCTTACTAAACATTTGTTAAAAAAATATATTTGTCTTGCTAATATTTGTCAAGACAGAAAAAGGCAAAAGATAAATAAAATATTAAGAAAAACTTGTGTCAGTACATTACAGAGAGTCTATATTAATCAGAGTTGTGAATTGTTTGAGTAATTCTTTTGGTAGATGGTTGGTTGTGTTTAGTACAACGATTAATAGACTCAGTTTCTTACAACTGATAAAGTAGTTTAGAATGAGAATGTGTATCATAATAATTATTGCAATTAAAAATTCAACGAAAGGATTGAGAGAATTTTCTTCAGATATAATTGAAAATATTGATATGGCGAAATCTGCTAATAATATTTCATCACACGCCTATCCCTTTGTTCGTGTTTGAGTTTGCATTATAGTATATGTAGTCAAAAGCATTTTATTTATATTTTCTTATATGACAATACCAAGACAAATCTTACGTGCGTTCAGTGACTAGAAAACCATCGAAATGGAAATTGTGGAATGTTCATACAACACACTTTCATTTCTTTAACTGAAATCGAGACAGTCAGAGAAAATATCCATAACTACCCTGTGCTATCAGACTATAGATAAACCGAGAATGTATAAAGAAAATATGTTTACAAGTTATTACATTTTCATTGAAGGGTCCACGTAAAGAAATTTCTAAGTCACTTCTTGATTTTTAATTGTGCTGTTAGCCTACATGGCGTATTCTCTCTCTAGTGAATCAGAAAGAGAAGAAACATTCGTATCCCTTGCACAGAGTGGAAATAGGTACGTAAGGAAAGAATACTAAAGCTTAAAAAAGCCCTCCTGAAAAATTAAAAGAAACCTACTATATTTTTCCGTGGTGTTTTCGAAAACAAGGTAGAGATATCACTTTCGTGATTCACTGGGAATAAGAATTGCGTTAATTACAGTTACTAGAGATTTTTTAGAATTAACACAGACATCTAGGGCGATTGTTTGGGTTGTTTACAAGTTACTTAGTTTTAAAGTTTGCTAAGAATCTAGGTATACGGACAAATTAATAACTTCGGACCACCTACGATCTGAAACTGTTAAGTTTCTAAAATTAACGAACACTCAATTCCCCATCCTGGATTCAAACGCAGAGCTTCGGGTACGGTAATGTCGCGCACAATACGACTGCTGGAGCCAAGAAAATAAAAGTCAGTTCGTTGCTCAAGTAGACCTACTAAAAAAGAAAAAAATATATTCATATATTATACTAAATAATAGTGTTGCTCAAGAGAAGTAAGAAATATTCTTTTTGACATTTTGTCTAATAATAGGGGCTCTATGTAAAAAAAATCTTTAATTATTATTTAAAATACATATTTTATGTTTTGTTTATTATTATGTATTATGGTCAAGGAATGCTGCTTGATTAGTTATTCGAAGAGAGGAAAAGAAAATAGGATTTTACTTCACAACTAAACCATTGTCAAAATAAATAAATGAATAATGTCAGTATCCCTGGACATAAATTCTATCTTGGTAAAATGTTACGCTTGACATCATCCAAATCATATCACACCCGTACTAGTGAACTATATTGCTCAAAATAAATAAAATGCTTTTTGGATTTCCTATTTTTAAGCTGGGTTTACAAATCTTATTTCTTAGATTACTTTTATCGAAATTACATTTAAATCTTCTTTTAAGTTGCATATTGTTGCAAATACAAGCATGAAAAATTTAGATAGTGTTAATGCTAATATTTTTACTGAAGTGGAATGAGGTTCTACGTTTCATATTACTCAGTTTCCGCTGGTACTACTATTCTTGAAGAAAATAATTATTGAAATATTTTCGAAAAATTGCATTGTCATTAAACCAACTCAAAGCCACATATTCCCTAATAATGTCAAGAACACGACAGATCAACCCTGTTTTATAATATAGACTCTCTCAAGTACGCAAAATCGATATATAAACATTGTATAAATACATATATTTCAGAAGTATATATATATTTAGAAGTTGCCTAATGTATTATTAAAAATGGCACATGTGTATGTATGTCTGTATGTATGTATATATGTAGATTGTGATCTGAGTATTATAATAATAAATATTGTTTATTAACAGAGTAAATATAAACGAAATAATAGTTTTTCAGGGCATAAAATTAAACACAAAATATAAATAAAAATAATGAATAATTAAAATATATAAGTTTTCATATATGAGTGCGTGCGGAACAACCAAACAGCCAAACATAAATTGTATTTACCATGTTACTATTACTACTTCTATTATTATTATTATTAACAAAGAAAATAAATTACATGAAAAGTTAGATTCTATAAATTATTTTAAACAGAATATAAACATTTGTTGATACTGACGAAGAAATTTGTTTTAGAAGTTATATGGACTGAAATAAAACAAAGTTGATTGCAATAATCAAAGTGGGTTTTTATTTGTGTTCGTAGTTTTTTTTTTTCTAACTAGGCTAGCACCTCCAGAGAGATACCCTTTATTTGGGAAGGGATGGCTAAAGAAATATGGATATTGAGGAAGAGGTAGGTGGGCTAAGAGTTTCTATCTAGACCTTTTAATCTTTATTAATTCATTATATCTGGGTCATTATGAGTTTTTCTCATAATCATATTTAAGGGTAAAAAAACTATTACAGTTGTGGAAGAATGATGAATGATTAAATGGGCATCAGCTGAACTAAACAAGACAACACTTTGGCATAAATAAGGCGAATGAGTGATGTTCTTCTGGTCTAGGGGCTACTCTAGACAGTGATGTAGACAGTTGAGCCATACACGTTCAAGATGGTCACTGTGCAGAATATGTTGGTGCTTTATATTGAGAAATGATCGGTGTGGTGTATGCAGAGGTAAATGGTATGTCAGGATGGTTCGGAGGCAAGGTGTAGCGGTATAAGGAGAAAAGAAGTGATAATGGTGTATGTCTGTGAGTAGAGCGTTGTTGTTGCTGTTCCTGTGAGAGTAGGATATCATAAAAGAGTAGATGGATAGATTTGAGGCGTTTTATAACGTATTTTATACGAAGTGTTTCTAGGTAGTTTAGTAAATGTGGAAAATTTAGTCTGTCATAGAGGTCTTGGGTTGTGCTAGGAAGTTTTCTACATACAATACGTAGCGCATTTCTTTCGAGTATTTGTAGTTTTTTTATATAAAAAGTGTGGTCTGCGGCAATCCAGACATTGTATCCGTAAGTTAGAACTGGGCGTAAGAATACTCTATATGTGTTTAGCATTGTTTCTGGTTTTAGACCCCATGTGGTTCCTGTAAGGTGTATAAGTAACTTTAGTCTATTGTACGCTTTGTTAATGATGGTTAGTAGGTGGAGTCACCAATTTAGGTGTTGGTTAAGTGTGAGTCCGAGATATGTGACTTGTTTCGAAGGTCGGATTGGGTTTTGGTGTACAGATAAGGTGAGACGTGATGGATTTCATTGAACATGTGAGCGATGTTTAGGAGGGAGGAAAACGATAGCTTGGGTTTTTTGAGAATTAATCTCCATCCACTGCACCAACAGGCAAATGAGCTCATAGCGTCTGTCATGGTTCTGTTTATCTTTTGGACGGTTTTACTACAGGCGAGAGATGCTGTGCCATCAGCGTATTGTAATAGTTGAATGTTGGGAGGGTAAGGGGGCATGTTGGCAACGAAAAGTAGGTAAGGTAAAGATGATAGAGTGGATCCTTGAGGAACCCCACAGTGGAGGAAAATGTGATGTGAGAGGCTGGAGTTGATTGATATATAGGCGAGACGGTTTGTAATGAAGTTAAATATGAAGCGAAGGTACGTTATAGGGAGTCGGAAAGATCGGAGTTTGTGGATAAGTGCTGTGAGCCAAAGTATGTCAAAAGCTTTTTCTAAATCAAACAGGACAAGACAGGAAGGTTGAAACGTGTTCAAGTGGTTCGTGATTCTATTGAGGAGTTGGTCATTGATGACGAAATTGGGACGGAAGCCAGCTTGGTGAAGAAGTATGAGGTTGTGACGGTCTAGATGAAGATGCAATCGCTGGACGAGGATTTTTTCTAAACTTTTGCTGAGTGCAGAGGTGAGTTGGATTTGAAGACAGGAAAAGATCGAGTGAGGAGGTTTTTGGGTTATAGGAATATAAGCATTTTGGAAGTCTTCTACTGAAGGGGAGAAAAGCCGGTGCGCAAGATGAAGGTGTAAATAATTGCAAGGAGTTGAATAAGGAAATAGGGAGCTTATTTCCAGTGTTTATAGGTTATGGTGTCGATTCCAATTGCGGATAGAACGTTTACATGTTAAGATTGGGTAATTTCGTCCGGAGTGATAGGTGCAGTAAGTGGGTGTTCCGGGAAAGTATGTACTATGTTAGGCTATAGATGGGGAGAAGAGGGATCTAACCGTTCGGCTGGATGACTTAAGAAAGGGTTGAAAGTGGGGGGGTAAAAATTCTTTAAGATAGCCTGCAAAGGCATTGTTGACTTATTCGTCATCGGTGTGTAGTTCTTCATTCTCTCGTATAATAGGATACATGGTTTTGTTGTATTTACCTCTAAGGGTGCTAAATTTTCTAGAGTATTTTGTCGGGTGTGCGGTATCGGCTAGCATATTGCATGTTTTTACCCATTCTCTCTGTTTATATGCTTTCATATAATTTCGAACTGTGCGTTGAAATTTCCGGTGTAGTCTTAATGATTTCCTGTACGTTGGAAGTCCGGAGTTTGAAGTATTGTGCCGTTCCTAGTTGGAATTATTCTAGTGATGATGTCTCGGTGCATGTACGCAGCTATTTGTTGAAGAAGAAATTTGGTGTTCTGATATTTCACGTCGTAGTTTGTAAGCATGAAGGAAATAATAATTGATGTAGGTGAAGCTGTTTGCAGTGATTGAGATTCTTCGTTGTTGGCTGTGTCAATTTGACTTTCGCTGTCCGACACAGTGTCATTTAACATGTATGTTTTCTTTAGTGGTGGTGAATTTCGACCTGACCTGTTGTAGTTTGGAGACCTTGAACGTGATCGTGATGACGTTGAAGTTTGACCCTGTCGTTTGCTTGCTTGCTTGCTTTGGAATGGTACCCATCTCGCTGTATTTCTTTGGTTCCGGTACATCTTGTGGCAATTGATGTCGTCCTGATTGTTTGGCAGCCATGGTCTAATGAATTTCGGTAGCCGACTCTATGCAAAGCCGACTTCTTGATGATGAATAAGGTGAGGCTACCTGTTTAAATAGCAGCCCAGGGGTCGAACACTTATTCCACCTCAGACAAAAAGCCGTGTGCCGTGGGCTGAGATGAGTCTGCTCCACAAGATTCCGATGTGGCGAGAAGAGATGAAGGATGATGGCGTAGGACGGATAACAAAAATATCTGGCAATAGTACTACAAACACTAGGCTTGTCATCAACTTGCCAGGCAAGTATGCTATCTATTGTATGGGGTGTAACAGCATTCAACAGAAGTTCCCAGTTCAGGGTGTCCATAGAATTCACAAAATTCAAATTCCTGGCTTTTACATGCAACAAAAAGATGATCCCAGCTCTGTTTTGTTTAGATTACTAAGATTGCCACGATGGTAAAAATCATGGTTGAAATAACTTACGTTTAGAGTACGGAACTTGGTTATCGTGCTTGTACTACCATCTGGTAAGTATCATGGAACTAAGAGTAAGGTTTCACGGTTAGAGTATAGAATATTTTTTTCTATTGCTTAAGCTTACACGGTAGAGGTTTAAATTATAAAATAATGAACACAAATTAATTGAATGTAACGTAACGTTTTGTAGATTAGTTCTTGTCACCCTTGTTTTATACTTTAAAAGTGATACGCACAGCTAGGATACTATATATTTCGATAAAGAAAGAAGTAAACTCACGAAGTGAGTCCCGCCTAACCTAAAAAGATAATCGTCGTAAGTGAGCGCTGTTTAAATCTGAAACCCGTGTTAACGATAGCTTGCGTCTACATTACTAAAATGATCTTGTTTACCGTTAACCATGGTAAGATGTTAGTAATGTAAACAAAGCACTAGTGAAACGGAGATTGGCACACACAAAATATGATGAGTCTCCTGGATAATTATATTTCTTAACATATCCTGTTTTAATAATAAAAGTTCACAGTATCAAACATCCTTCTAATGAATGAGAATATATTCCTGTTCGTTCGCAAAAATGGCAAATGTACCTTTTAAAATAAAAATTACAAAGTTTGCTTGCCTGGATTAATGACTTTTTCTTGACTTTCATGACCAAATTCGTTATGTTTTTATGGCCTTAATGATTTTCATGATATGTAGGTACCCTGTAGGGGAATTAAACAACAACAAAATATATTTTAATCGGTATTTGTACAAACGACATCAATCAAAAATACTAATTGTGTGGGAAACTAGGAAAAAACTGTCTAAAATCAAAACTACATGTTGAACGGCAGTTGTACATTTCTAACATGATGCTGTATGGTCAAAATGATGATGTAAGTAAAGGACAATGTTAATTCACATATAGTTGAGCTTCTATTTAACTTTGAATGTGCTTGACTGACGTTCTTTTAACAAATAAGACATGAAAACTAGTAGAGTACAACTTCCTTGTTGTATTTAGTGGCTCTATTTTCGTTGAAATTCAGAACTAAGGAAGTCATAGTTGCTACATAATCATAACTAAACGTTAATCTCATAAGCACTGGATAAGTGCAAAACTTATACCTGTTGACATGTCACAGTTGAGTACTGTCTTCATACTTAGCGCTGCCACTGCCCTCATACTTAACGTATCGTGTCGGTGAAATGGAGTCTGATAAAAAGCACATCAGCACATTTTAAGTTCGATAAAGGTAGAGGTGCAGCTGCAGTGTGTTTCAACATTCGGCAAGTGTACGGTAAAAATGTATATGACAATAGCACATGTTGGTGGTTTCGAGATTTCAAGAGCGCAGACAGAAGCTGTCAAAATCAACCACGTTATGGATATCCATTAGTGTTTTCCGAAGACGATGCCGACCAAGCCATACGAAACAGCCCGAATCCAACAATAGAGGAATTAGAGGAAACCTTCCAGGTACACACGACAAAAGTTGAAAAAACTCAAATCGCTTGGGTTCCACATCAGCTGAATGTAACTGAACGAGAAGGGGCGCTTCGCGACCTGTGTTTTCTCGATTTTCTGGAACAAAAATAAACGGTTCTCGACAAACATTGTCACAGTTAGTGTACATGTATGTGTTCCGCTTCTTTTCCACATCTTTCCTTCCCGCTGATACTTTCATCACCCATCTTTACACATACACCTTCTCTTCATATTGCTGATATCAATATGCACAAAGTTCCTGTCTACTCATCTGCCTTATATAAAAAAACTACTGCTTTTACCACACTAGGCTGTAAACAGAAATCAACCTTATCAACTGTTGAAAATTCGTAATGGGCTTGCAACTCATGTACTTTGTTACAATATCGTAAGTCTGTGACTGACGTCGTTTTAACATAAATGCGAAAAATTGAGAGATTAGTATACCATTAAGCTTCTGCCATTCCTTTAACACCACATGTTAGCCCTGTCCCTGCAGATTTTGAATTGCTCAAAAACTGAAAATGAAAAAATCATGACTGACGTCGTTTTAACAAAATGTTGAATTTCGCTACATTATTGCAGAGTTTCCAATTGTAGCCCATGCTGTGATGTGATCTACAAATTAAAATATTTAATACTAACATATGTAAAATAAAACTTTCAATGTAGACAGTGATCATATAGTCGTATCCCATAGAATTCCTTTATTAACATTATCTTATTCAAACACAAAATATAATATCACATATCTGGAAGTTTAGATAATATTTGGTTTTATATTCATACATGTTCAAAGCTAGGATGTATGCTAGGATCTTCTAAGGTATTCATCAATGTTATACTTGCTTACATTTGAAAAGCTAGAGTCCTGTTTCGAAACCCGATGATGTACTTCCGTACATCTGTAAACTCGTTCAGTATCTAACTGACTTGTTCATAGCAAAGTCCTATAAAACAAAACGTACAATAAAGTTTCTTTATAGACACCGCTGTTTCAACAAAAGCATAACGCATCAATCTCTGACAATGTTGCTTGCACCTAATTTACAGTATATCTTATAGCGAATCAGAAACTACTAAATCTCATCTCACTGAATTCACCTCACTTTTTTCTTGAAAAGAAGGGTGGTTCCTGTACAGAACAGCAAAAAAAGGAATGGTCGATATTGAACAACCCGCACCCAAACGTATTCTGTATAACATTTATACAAATCATATGGAAATAGCTTCAGTTACATTAATGGTATATGATTAATAATAAAATGAATTGTTTGAGCGATAACGGCACTTTGGCTTACGCAATAATAATTCATCAATGATAACGTTTGAATTACATTATTTGATAATACACTGCAAATAAAACGATCGTGTGAAAGCCTCCAGACTTTTAAGAAAGATAGTAATAACCTCTAATTTAATTTCATCGAATTAGAGCATTCAGTTCTTCGAAATAGTTCCTTTTGATCATGATCAATCATGTTATTTCTTTTAAAGGAAGATTTGTAACAGTAACTCCATCTACCGGTTTAGTAAATGTACTAACAATCTCTTGTTTTTTTGTGAGAGAAAAAGAAAAGAACTTGTTACATTATGCAGTCATATTCAGTGACACCAACGTTAGTAAATAATTCTAATTAAAACAAAACTATAGATTAGATTAGCATCAATTATGACAAAATATCAAAATAAGCTTATTTAAATGTATCTTTCAAAATTGACCAGTTCCGAGGTGTAGTTCACTTTGAATTAGGTAGAGGTAGCTTGATAAATCACTGATTATAAAGATTCACATCTCACAACTTTGGAATAAGTCTTTAGCCTCTTTTAGTCTTTCTGTAGTTACAAACTTCTATAAATTTGGAAATTGCAACTTAAAATTAGAATTGATTCTCTTGTGACTCATCCCTAGATCCATCTTAAGACATCTATTTTCTATGGAACTGAGCATTCGTTCTGACTTGATTCTGGCCTTCTCCCCTCATCTCCTTTAATATCAGTACTGTTAAAACTGTCTTCCTTAGGCACTTCTTTATCTACAATGTGTATCACCCGAAATTCAACCTGCTCTTCCTGAGTATTCTTAATTTGGCTACCAACATCTTGCAAAATATTTGTAATTGTACTTAATTGATTCTTCTTATTGTCTATGATTAATATAATCCATTGTATTACATCTGTATTGTTAGTCAACATTTGAAGCGTATGCGCGCGCGAACAAACGTCTGACATTTTCAAATAAAAATAATCACAAGTGCATTTTTACATATAACAGGAAAAATATGAGGCATAAAATATTTATACTTTGTACGAAGACATGTTAGACTAAAGTCCGCTTTTGTGGAAAGTATAAATATTTTATGCCTCATATTTTTCCTGTTATATATAAAAATGTACTCATTATTTTTTTATTTGAGAATGTCACTTAGACATTTGTTCGCGCACACACTTCATTTGTTCTAATTTGGATTGCAGTAAACTCATTAGCGAGAAATTAAAGCTATGATCCTTTGTAGTATTTGTACTCCCTTGATGTGAAACTATTTTTTGTTGAGTTAAATGTATTAGAGGATTTTCAAAAGACCAATTGGGAAAAGGTTGCCTAAACCACCATTGTCTAACAGTATAAGAGGTAGTTCAATCAATGTAATGTAAAATAATAAATTAACTATTTAAGAACTTTTTGATACCTCCAAAACGATAGATCCTATTAAAGGTATATCTGTACCATTTAATAACTTAAAAGCTTGCTTGTGAGCTTTCATAGCATCTAGTTCAGCCACTTTCATTAGCGTTGATAACGACATTATACTTTCGTTTGAAGCAGTATTTGGAATACAATTAACTTGTTCGCCAAAGTATTTCACATGGAAAACAATGCATACAAAACGTTACTATCAATATACTAACATACAGTTACATGCGTTCCAATAATATTACTAAAGATATTTACGCCTTTTAGTCTACAATTATGTTTTAAACTAACCTAAGGCCTGTCCGTTAAGTTCTTCTATATCTTGGACAATAGCTCCTATAATGTGTCACTTTGATGTTCTACTAAATTTATGTGGAGAAGATTCTTTGACTAAGATAAAGAATTTACAATCTAATCTAAGAACAGGCTTCGACTAAATTAATAATTTTAAACGTTTTAGTCTTGTCAATGATTTGCTAAATACTAGAATGGTTCTGTTCACGCGCACAGGTAAGTACTACAGCATTAACACGATTAATTGCTTGTCTAACCAGTCACTTTACAACAACTTAAGAAGCAATATGAAGAGTCAAATTATTGTTTATACATTTTGTCAGACACTTATTTGTTCTACTACTCTTTTATTCTGTGTCATCTGACTTAACAATAATCGTTACTGGCAATAACTTTTTTTTCAAAGAGTGCAGGTATACACGGATGTGCGCAGGAATATATACTGTATATATATTACGGCTTAAGACGTTCTTTTAAGAACAATTGCTTTCTGGGTTGTAAAAGAAAAGGTGGAAATGAAATTGCGACCCCGTATTTCCACGGTACGCTAATTGGTTAATATATATGACAGGGTACCATCTAGTACACCCTGCTCCACCTACGAATCTGACAGAATATCACATGTAACGGGACCACCGGATGTCCCAAGCCTCTAATATTGCTAACATCTTTCTCTGTATTTGTTATTTTCTTTCAACTCGTATTCAGATGCGATAAAGTATACAGAAACCTACAACATTCACTGGTCACGGCCCTTCAGCGACGCTTGCCACATAGACGTGTACTACTTTACTATGATCAGTCACTTTCAAAATTAAATTCCTGCCTCGTGCATATAGCACCCTACTCAACAAATGATGACGATATCATTATCATCATCATATTCAAATAATCTTTTAACGTGAAGCGTGCTCTATGAGTAATAGGAATGTCACATACACGCACTCTATCCTTTTATTACATTTTTGACTACAACAATGAGCACTGTTTACAGTTAAGTATTTTGGACAGTTATTTTAACATTACATTTTAACGCTAACTTATTGCCCTACCTTTCTTGCTCGTGAATGCATTCGCTCTATTGATATACCTGAATACAACCACTAAAAATACATATCCGGAGTTGAGGTGAACTTCATGCGCATGTAATATGTATGCAATTGCTTAATTACGTATTCATAATCACATCTATCCCTCATATAAATGCACTCGTACTAATGAATTTTTCTCACCGTAGGGAACTCAAGTTACGGTAACTGAAGTTACGGTACACTTCTGGACATCTTGAATGAAAAAGCTCTAGAGTCTACGTTCGAAAATTTATGCAATTTGGCAGCAACTCGGGTGTCTAACCACTCCAATTATCAGTGTTAACAAATTATTATAATGTTATTTCTTTAAAACTAGATAATGTACCCGCCCGTTGGTGCGGGGCGAATGGCATATGTTGCGGGTGTTGAGTTCCCCTTATCTTCACCAGACTCTCCGGGGTCTGCACCCCCGTGGGGCAGATCTGCTAAATCTACAACTAACACACTATAGGTATATTATACTTACAGATAAGCCTTTAAAGATATATATTTTTTTATTTATTTACATAACATATAACATTATAAAAGATATATTAAAAATTTTATGCAGACAACAATCAAAGCAAGCTTACTCCACTGCAGAAGAGAATGCTACAGTTGTAGATTTTTACGAAGGAGATCCTTTCTTGCCCAATTGAGACATGAATGGGGATTTTCTGCCTTTTGCAGGACTGTTCGTTGTAGGCTCGGTGAGGTGAGCTGAATCTCACCAGGTTGCAGTCAATAAAATGTTGAAGGATTCACATCGAGTTGACCGTCCCGCATATGCAACAGCAAATGAAAATCGACGTTGAGATTATGTGGACTTTACAGACGAGAAGAAAATTTCAACAGCAAATGACGGGCCGAGAATAGTATACCGAAGAGAACAAAGTGAGTCACTCCCTTAGGAGTGGACGTGTAACAGTCTCTTGTTGGGGTTCGGTATCTTCCCGCGGAGGGATGCTTTTACCGCCCATAACATTCATTTTATCTTTATCTTATCTCGCGCAGGGGGAGTTTTACATCCCATCGAGGGAAACCTTGACAGCGCCAAGAAATCCATATACAATGGACAATGTAATGTTACAGAGCGTTCCTATGCTATATTCAAATGGAGTGATAATGTTACAGCAAGACCACCCGTCCTGATTCATGATTCCAGTCGAATTCAAAATTGGTTAGAAACTAGAGCTCATATCGAATTAGTCGATTGGCCCTCACGTGCACCTCATTTGATTTCCATCGAAAAAGTATGGACAGAAGCGTTATGAAAGATTCTTGGCCCGACCCACCACCCAGAACTAGAGACGCTCTTTTAGAATGCGTTAGTGATGCGTGGGATTAGTTGATTCCGTCGTACCTCGGCGCATGAGGCAAGTCACTGATGTTGAGGGATAGTGGACAAGTTATTAAAGTCCTTGTTTACAACAGACCTTGCCCTATTGAAGATATATTCGGGATTGCGCTCATTGAAAGTGGGGCGAAAAACATCAGCGATGCTGGTGAGGAATAAGGTGTTCTAAATTGCACTGCGTCTCGGTGGTGGTGACGATATCAAGAAATCGGTGAAGCAGGTATAAAACCCCATCCAAAATACACAGAACATGTTTCCAGTCAATAAAAGGATGTTATTGTGGTAGATTTGTGCAAATGACGGGCCGAGGAGACTAATATACCGACGAGAAGGAGAGCGATATGAGGAGGACAATACTTCTTCGCTGGTGGATGTTGCTTGCGGCTACGGGATGATCGCTGCGTTGATGGCTGTAAATCCGCCGCTACGCTGTCACAGACTGTGGGGTTCCTCGTAGACCCCGCCGCCGCCGCTGGCTCCATCTGATGACGTTGGCGATGACTGCTGAACGCTGGAGTGGTCTCCTTCCGCTGGTAGATTAGGCTGATGTCCTGCTTTCGGTTGCGGGATGATCGCAGCGTTGATGGCTGCAAATCCGCAGTTTTGCTGTCACTGACTGTTGGGTCCCTCGTAGACGCCACCGCCGCCGCTGGCTCCCTCTAATGACGATGACGATGTCTGCTGGCTGCTAAACACTGGAGTGGTCTCCTTCCGCTGGTGGGCTAGGATTCATGGTTGATCAGGGTTAGAGTTCAGGTGTGGTTACTCCTTCCGCTGGTGAGCTAGGATTCAAGGTTGATCAAGGTTATGGTTCAGATGGGGTTACTCCTTCCGCTGGTGGGCTAGGATTAAGGGTAGATCAGGGTTAGGGTTCAGGTGAGGTTACTCCTTCCGCTGGTGGGCTAGGATTCAGGGTTGGTTAGGGTTAGGTTTCAGGTGATGTATAGGGTTGATCAGAGTTAGGGTTCAGGTGAGGTTACCCCTTCCGCTGGTGGGCTAGGATTCAAGGTTGATCAGGGTTTGGCTTCAGGTGAGGTATAAGGTTCAGGGTTGATCAGGGTTCATGGCCAACTAAGCGGTCGGGTTAAAAGACTGGCAATCAATCCCTTACCCCCAGGGTGCGTCAGAGCCCCTTAGATGGATCCTGTAGCCCTAGGGCGTTAGAACCCTTGATAGGTTGCACCACGAAAAGGAAAGAGGATGGTGACTTCTGCAGGGGAGGCTATCTGCCATTAGCAGGTTGGCTCAGCAGGCGATAAGAGTGTCAACCAGTTGCGCATCACTGCAGCTTACATCAACTTGTTAGGCTTATGGCCAAGATTCGATCCTCACAATGTTATTGAGAGGATTCGTCTCAGCTCGACCCATAGTTACTCGTCAAAAGTAAAGGAATTAACTGGATGAGAGTTAAATGAATGCATGCTGAAAGTTCATCTGAAGATTTATAGAAATCCACAGATACAACTTCACTTGAGGTCTTGGATTTTTAATGCGCATGAAGATATCTGCTTGAAAGTACTGTTTCAGAATGCACTTTACCAAAACACTGTATTTCTGTGACAGAGTTGCTTCTCTGACTAATTGAAAGTAAAGTAAATCTGGTTACATGTTGAAAATTCGAACTTTTGAAAATTGGGGTAGAGGGATAGAAATAAAATATATTTGTAACTAAGTCCATTTGCTTTTCTGGTTGTAGAACGTGTTACGTTTTATTATATCTTTTATATACGATTTATTTACTTTTTGGCCTTGTCAAACAGTGGGAAAACAGGGAAATGTGAAACTGACAATTGCGCTGATCCATCATCACAGTAAAAAGCCATGTACATAATCAGGAACAAGAAGTTTCTAGTATCCGAAATATTCATATTGAATAAAAAACAGTGGACTCTTTACGAATATTTCGAGTAATGTATGTCAAAATAATAAGTAAGGAATGATTCCTAGATCGAATTGGGAGGGAACGAAGCTCTTTGAATATTAGTAAATAAAAGCATTTTTTAAACTTTTTATCACTTAACCTGCCCAAAAGGTAGAAAAAGTACTTGACTCACTCACCCTCTTTCAGAACTGATTGCCACACAATTTAATTGCTATAATTACTTCTAATCTATTTTTAAAATGGCTTCGTAAATGATATAATGATGAAAATTATAACAAAGCAGAAACATGTCCTTTAGATAATTTTTTCCAAAGTAACTTTTATAGATTGTTGGAAAATGCATTGAATAAAGTAGTCATGAAGATGGTAGAATGCAGTCCTGGTACAATCCCGGTGTAGCAAAAGGAGAAATGTCAGCCACTCTATGGAAGCTTCAATCACGGCTCGAGAAACAGAAGGAAACTTTAAAAAAAAGCATGCGTGCCAGAACTGAAACGGGTCACGGGACCTGTATCTAGAGTGCATGGTGTTGAACTTATGGGTAAACCCAAGTAGCCATGGTCCTTTATATAATCTATATCTTCTCGAGCAATGACGGATAATTTAGAAAAAATAAATTACTCACGAATTCGAAGAAAATATTTAAACCAATGTTCAAACAGTATCGACCCTAGCCATCCTTCCAGAACATTTATTGGGCAGGTTCATTTATATAATTTCTTTTCCTTGAAGCTCTAATTATGACCACCCTTACCTGAATACGTAACACTGATCAGTATCGTGTATACGCATGCCAAAATCCCACTTTTGTGCAATATTTCTTCATTTATTTGCAAACATACTGCTCCCGATTCGTCTCTTCGAAGCTTCTATTGTTTCCTTGAACCGTGATTTCACAATCAAGTAGCCAATAACCCCTGTCGGCCGTACACGCTGATGACGTCATAGTTCGTCCAGTGTCGGTCGGACATAGTTCTCGACTCTTGTAAGGGTTTCTCCCGTATACACCATCAAGTGCGACTGTCCTCCAACATTCCGTGCGAGTGTATCACCAATTACAAGAATGGCTGGGCAACAACCTGCCGGCAACGGAATGGGGATGGCAGCTACTTGGAGACAATCTTGTGCTAGTAATAACAGAAAAGCCACCAGCTCCTGATCGCCTGCTGAAGCTCATTTTCTGCAAGTACAAATATACAGTATTTGCGAGGAAGGCTGCAGCTGCAGAATACTCGTGTTTTGTCCTATGTGGATACTGCTGCGGCACTGGCTGCATTAACAGTTCATATAAAGACAAGGATTATGTAAATGATGACCTGCTGCTGGATACTGAAGAGTTCGGGCATGTGGACGAACCTCATGATTATCAAGATGACTATATCAATACATCGATAGCAAAAAGACGAAAGTTGTAACTTGAATATATCAATGAGACAGGTGCATATATCTTTTCACGCTGACAGACGAATGCTTATTCACTATCCTTTTTTAAATTTTTGTATTAACATTTTTCAAAATCAATAAATAATTATATGTAATAAAATTGTCGTTCCTTTCCAAACAATTCCTGCTGATTCACAACTTTGTAGTGTAAAAGTGTACATGTTGTAATAACTAAGGGTACAACGCATATGTCTGTTAAGGCCAATTGACAATGTCTTTATTACCTGAGCTGGAATTAAATCTACCACCATACTGGAAACACAATTTCGTTTCGAAAAAAGTCGTTTCACGGCACTGGCGGTGGCCATTTTCCAAGATGGTGGTCGAAGCTTATCTCGGATTTTCCAGGACTTTTAGTGTGTTGATTGGACCACTAATCTACACATCTCTACTAATTTTTATCTCTTTATGATTTTTTCCGCCAACTTCATTATTTTTGTCTAATCTGCCCACGCTATTAAAGACGCCAACATCAACATAGTAATATAAATTTAAGGTAGTGGATTACACGATGAGTATTGTATATCTGGCACACACAGTCAACTTAAATAAGTAAGCTGGCCTACGAAACACAAAATTCATGACATGAAAATTTCAAGGAATCGAGGAAAGAACCTAAGAAATTTAAAAACTATTACAGAAGAACTGAAACACTCAACAACTAATAAAAACGTAACGAAGATAAGGTAAAGTTCATTTCCTAAAAATACGTGAGTTTTATTGTCTCAAGTCCACATAAATTAAACAAATAGGCTTAGGCTTTATTGTAAACTGTAAAGAAGTGTTTTTCTCTGACGTAAACTGTCTGTATATGTTTGATCTTATGCAAAATAGTAGATTTAAAACACATATTAAACTCACAGTGAGAATTTAACAATAAATCTAAGTCGTCGCTTTCGCTTTCTACATTTCTGCTGCTGTTATGAATATTCGACTCATAAGAATCCTTAAGCAAACTCAAAACTTCATTAGGTAAGGATTTATCCTTTTGTAACGTTTGCAGCTTATAGATGAAATAATAGGATCTGGCGATACAAGTAACAGACGGAAGTAGTCTTCCATGTTTGCTTCTCATGATGTTTTTTTTTTTTTTTGCATGACCAGATCTGAACGTCTAAAAATCTTTGTTTCTGGCCTTATGGACCTCTTCAGACAGATGTCCAAAAAGGAAGCAGCACATTCTAGTGTGCTTGTCCTGCGGTGAGTTTCTCCCAGTATTTGCCCTGTTGCACGGCACCTACAATCTTAAATTATTTAATTTGTATTTCAATGTAATAATATTCTACCCCTCGGTGTTCATAAAAGTCATAGTATCCTTTTAGGAAGAGAAAAAAAAAGACTTCACAAGTTCGCTGTTTAATCTTGGTGTTGTAATTCGCCTGCGCCTCTTTTAAAGTATATCTCGCTACATAGCCTTCCCCTCCGCTAGATGTTGGACTCACATTTATAATACCAACGAGCACAGGGTTTGAGAAGTTGAGAAGTAGCACAGTAAAAGCAAGCCTTCTCATTTCCCCACCTTAGTTTTGCGTTGCTTCCACAAGGTGGCAGTTGTGGCGCGCAACAGCAAGACCTCCTTCCAGACTGCAGAATGCCGTCTGCTAGTTCGCTTCATTTACTCGCAGTTTTTCCTTTTCCTCTCTCTCTTTCTCTGTGTGTGTTTGTGTGAGAGAGAGAGATCGTGTATGCGTTTCTTCCTGCATTTGAATAGACGAGACAGCGATGTTACCACAGAATGTTGAATTGAATATCAAGAGCGACTCTCGAGTTCTACGTCGTAATGAAAACTAACTATACAGGAGTGACTGCTTAGTGTCGAAAGATAGACACCTACATAGCCAATATTTAAACTCGTATGTCCACTTCCAGTCGAATCCAATGTCAAACAAATTTTCGGTTTAAACTCAATTTTATACGCAGAATATCACTGTGTGACTCTTTTTTATTTAAGTTTTAATTCCTGAGTTATTAGTATACCGTACTCTGCATCTAGTAGAAAATACTGAAAGTATTTACGTTTTTTGCAAGAACTAAGACATAAATAAAAAGCTGGGCACACAGTTATATCAAGCGTAAAAGGCTGAGTTACAGCTGAAAATTTGGTCCATATTGGTTTAGACGGAAAGTGGACAAACGAGATTAAGTGTCCTTTCCCCTTCCTGGCTTCATATATTAATGAAAAATTTGGCAGCATTAGCAGTCAGTCGAGTATCTCTTTTAGGTAGGGATCATTGCGGGCGACTCATGTTACTTTAATCGCGAAATCATAATTTCAAAACTATAGCATTGTATCCTCCAGTTTCAAATGCTGTGTATATACCTTGTTACACGAACTGTCTTCAATCTACTCGGCAGAAAAATTTCTATCAATGTCAAGAGCTGTGGGCTTGTTGGACCTTCTAGTTCAAAACAGCTTGAAGAGAACGTCTAGTGAATCTTCAAAGCTTCTAAAACTGATACTAACAATACAAATAACAGTCACATAATTTTCTAGCCACGAAAAAATATGACAAACTATCCAGTTCTATCCTCATAGCTACGACATTTTTCTAAGTTTTCTCAAAATCATAATTAATTGACTAACGTCCCTATATTTGATCATCTAGCCGCATCTTCTTTTGTGTATACGTTACATAATTTAACTCTACGTTGATTGATTGTGACTGATTAACTACCCAATCCTGTCACACATAGTGAAAGTCCAGACCCACAGCTAGGGGGCTAATGCGCCGTAAATTTTCCGTGCCCCAACACAAATATTTAATTTTATGTATGTTTCGTAAACCCCCTACTCTTTGTAGCTAGCGGCGGGCCTCATTGCAACACCCAGTGGAGACAACCACTGGCCGCCACTGTTGCCCTGTGTATCAGAATTGTGTATGGCCATATAGAACCAGATATACAATTGCATATAAAGTTTGACTGTGTCGAGGAGGCTGTACTTAGGAAAGACATTTGTGTTGATATAGAGGCTATTTTGAATTTCTGTTAAGATGACTGAAAACAGATAAGTTTAATATCTAAAATTTCTTAAACCTGTAATTTCTGGAGCCAATTGAACATTCTACAAAAGAAACGCCAAGATGTGTTCCCGTCATAAAGACCGATTTCGGTTAACTACAAGCAACTCCGTCTTGAGCGTTAATAACATCACGTTTCCGTATTTTCTAGGCTTTTTGTCAACTAAACTTCTCATTTGCCTCATTTGCACCTCAGGCCTCTACGAATGTGGATAATACACTCAAAAAATTGCATCCAGACATGTAACACAGATAGGCCAAAAAGGTATTTTGCAGGGTCATGTTCAGTTTTTTCGATTCCAAATGGTTCATTTCAGGTAGCTTTGCATCACACACGCAGCAATTAAATTTCATGAGGGAGTGTCTGTAAAAGCACTGAACACTTTTCATCTATCATAGTCATAACAAACTGTGTAACCACAGAAACTTCCATTTCAATCACGATCACTGTTGTTGGGGAAAATTCAGTGATTTTTCTTACTTTGCTAATAAGTCTTTCTTCTCTTTTGCTTTCCTCTTTCTGTACAATGCCCAAATATTTTTTCAGTCTTTCAAGCTTTGGTGTTGACTGCTAGTTGAGCAATCAAACAATGCACTCATGTTTAGGGGAAATTTACCGGTCTATCAAACCAGTCACTAGACGTCTTGAGCAATATGTCGTACAATCTGCAACAATTCTTTCAATACTTGCCATGATCATTCAGGATTGACCACACAACTGCATGTGCACATCTCAGGGTGTCTTCAGTAGCACACTATTCCCAGCTGCTTGAGGACATAAGTTGCAAGTGTATCCATGGTTTCTATGTTGTTCTGTTGCGGGTTGAACAGCTCGCGTCGCGCGACCGAGGGCATCAAAACTGGTGCGGATTGCTGCTACTCCAAAGAAAAATCAGAAAAAGGGGCAAATATTTGCTTTCGCAACTTGAAGACCAAGCATTCAGCGAAACAATTTTGTATAATTAGCAGTGCATCAAGTGCCATTCGAATTATAACTCTATGTGAATTCAGAGAAGCTTCGTTCTGCAAGTTTATTTCACAGCATGCTAAGAGGTTGTATGTTATACACACTAAAGTCAAATGTGATCCCCGTATATGAACTAAATTTAAAGTAAATATATGTATGAAAAAATAACCGCTGGAAAATGTATTGTTTCACGTAGCTTCGAACACCACATACAGTTGAAAACAAACATTGAAACGCCGGCGGCAAATGCAGTGACTCCCGATCAATTTCTAGCGACATTGTGTGTTTTCCCTCTCCCCTTTTTTGTGTGTTTTCTTTCTCTTTTTGCACGTGCTTTGTCGGTTATATTTTTTCGACTTCGGCTCCCATCAAAGAGTTTTATTTGTCCAGATGTCAATAAAGCCGAATCATTCAAGTTATCTCTCTCAATGTTGTATTGGCGGAATTTTTATTCTTACTGTTTTTTCACTTTATAACTTAATTTTTCTTTGCTTATTGAATTATTTTCTTCAACAATTTTTCTTTCGATTTAAATCTTCATAAATAAATTTAAAGATCTGATTGTTGATTTATTTCATTGAGAAATTTAGGTGGTTAAGCCACAGCCCCTTTCGCTCTTTGTTTCTGATTCTATCCTCGTCTCTGATTAGCTGTGGCTGATCGTAGTTCTGTTATGACCTTCAACCTGAAGATGCTGCACTGAGAACGATTGCCCTCGAAAATTGCATATATAGTTAAAGTAATAATGCACCCAAGTATTTAAATTAAATATAAATGTTAAAGCAACCTCTTCATTAAAAATAATTTGAAGTAGCAGTTTCTACGTCCACGAGAAGTAACATGCGGAAATATCATAACCTGCAATTGGCGGTTTGAAGTTTCCATACTGTTCCCCTGGAGAGAGTGGCCGAAGAGCATCTTTTTGGTGATTTGGTGTTATATGTGGCGTGCAGTGGTTCTTCTCTTTTGTTTTTTAAAATAAAAAATAAATATAATCATCTGTGGCTCTAAGCCCTTTTTCTCCAGTGTGTGTGAAAGTGATTAGTGTACCTTCAGTATGTCAGTGGTTTGTTTTACTAGTGGAAACATGAGTGAAGTGGATATGTCCGCTTAATATGGCACGCATCGGGGGTCGGTTTACAATCAGGTATGTATTGGTTAATGACTTAAATTTCTCATTCTCTCTCTGAAACCCAAGTGTGATTCACATATGTTTAGATAGCGAAATTACAGCGCGTTACCATTGGTTCGAATGTGTTGAATATTTTACCTTGCACTGCACTATAGTTTATGCTACTTTTCAAATGCACGTTCTTTCTCCACTCAGCATTTTATTTTTCATTTCAGAAATGAGTGTGGTTTATATTGCACGAAATCTCTACAGTATTTGTTATACGAAAAATTTAAACGATTCTCAATGTTTTATTTCGATTACAAGCAAAGTTCAAAACTCCTTCGTTGCGTTCTCAAACCGTAAGCCAGGTTTGTCCGCTTATAGAAATTCATTCTGTAAATTTATACCTAACCCAACTATAGTATATCTTAACTGTATTATCAAATTAAAGGTTAGGTTGTGTTAAGTTCAAAAATGGAAAATACTTACTAAATATTTGACAATGAATTTGGAATATGGTTAAATTTCTGCCCAGTAGTTATATTTGTAATTAATCTTTTTCGTAGAAAGAACTGTTATGCTTTGGTGGTTGTAGAAATTTTGATTAACGCGGCTAAAGTGTAGAAGTTTACCATATTTGGAAATTGAAAGTAACCTAATCTTTTGGAAAATATGTGTGTGAAATCTTGTCTCTGCTAATAGGCAAAGCCTTTCTGTAAACAATTAATTTACCTTCTGATATATGAAGTTAACAGCATCTTTGTAAGCAAGTTTTGATGTGCTAAAGATTCTCTTCAGAAACTTTTTTTACGTAATTCAGCAATCAGACTATTGCATTGTGTTTGTTATTCT